>JAUBNQ010000016.1:8093201-8107385 GCA_032353495.1 Ctenopoma kingsleyae
GTGTGTGTGTGTGTGTGTGTGTGTGTGTGTGTGTATACTTATATAATATACTTATATATATTCAAATAATGTTTGGGGTTTAAACTTTATGGGGCTTCTGCTTTGAGGGCCATTTTATTTGATTTTAAATAGGGATGTCCGATATTGTTTTTTTTACTGATATGCGATATACCGATATTGTCTAACTCTTAATTTCTGATACCGATATAAACTGATACCAATAAATGCGGGGTCCCCCCTCATAAAAAAAGAAAAACTAATTCATTTTAGGTAACTAACATCACATATCTTCTATCATGCATACTTAAACTTTAAACGTTAATGCAAGGAGTGCCAAACTAACAAAAATATCTCAAAAACTATACCTCGGATTTGTCATAATTTTTCATTTTGAGAGAGAGGGGAAGTAGCTGAAGAGTTTGATGTATAATATGTGCATGGTATGTAAACGTTGTGTCATTAAAAGAGTAAAAACCAATACCAATAACTTCCAATATTACATTTTAATGCCAATATCGGCCGATTATATTGGTAGACCTATAATATCGAACATCCCTAATTTTAAACAGTCACATCCCATAAAGCAAATAGCAGCATACATATAGAACATAACAGAATTTAGACACACAGCGTATTCTGAACAAAAATTTTCATCACACTACATAAGTTTTAGTATTTGTATTGTTGATTGTGAGAGAACATAGTTGCCGGTAATGATTTGAGAGCCTTCATGTTTCAGATAGATTTGTTTTTAGTCTTTCAGACATTAAAATGGAAAAACTCTCATTCAGATCATGAGTCATCTTTTATATTCTGTTAACATGAATAATGCCGTCACCTCTGGGAGGTAAAATGTGCTTGTCTCTATCACCCCTCTCCGGTGAGCTCAGCTCTTCTACTGTAGCACAGTAATCAGTTAACTCAAGACAGGAGCTCATTTCCATCTCTTTGGCCTCTCATGTTGGTTTTACTTTTTTCACAATTTTGGTTTGGATCTCAGCTTGAAGTTTTCCATGGCAGTAACTACACAGCAGGCACAGTCAACAAACCTACTATAGCCTGCAACTTGTCATTGGTGGAGATGTGTGTTATCTGTGTAGAGCAGCTTTTGGGCTTGACTAGAAGAACATTTTTCTGTTACATCTTAATATCTCTGGGATTTATTACCGAGAAATTAGGCCACAACAACTACTCACTTTATTGAAATAATATGCACATAAATAAAGCTATCAGCGGAAAAGAAAGCCAAAGTGATGTGAAGAATAAAAGTGAAAAAACAGTTTTTAACTGGTTGTGTCTTAAATATAGTACAATTCTACATTCATATCAGTTAAGGAATAAAACAAAACAAACTGTAACTGTGATAAATGCAACTGTAAAACCCATCCAAACATCTACTTCGTCCTGATCCTGGCAGACCAAACACTGAGAGGAACTGAACAACATAAGAATAAAATATATCATTCTTTAAGCAATAAGTCTCTAAATAACAATCATGTCACCATAGAAGCTTTCATCAACAGAAAGGAAGCCAAACACTCAAACTCATTTTCACGTTGGTCCTGGTTTCTCTCTATAAGTTTCATGTTTCACCCGGGATTACCTTTGTCCTCGATATCACCCCCTGTCTCTTTCTGTCTAACTTTCTCTTTTGTCCCTCGCTCTCTTCAGATGTCTGCTCACCAGCTGCGCTCAGATGGCTGAGAGAAGCAGACGGGATGGGTTTTTATGGAGTGTGCACACACAACCATCCGTGCAGATGAGCATGCAAACATACATCCACAGGGTGACCTACTACAACAGGGATCCAAGACTTGTCCCAGGTTTAAAGATTTCTCTCTCTCGCTTCTCATTTTTCCACATCTTTTCACTGTTTATGACCACATCAGTATGAAACAGCTGCCATTACACAAGTGACTGCAGACAAACATGGGTTATGGTCAGAGAAGGTCAGGAATTTGACTGTTTTTCTGCTCTAATCGGATTAGTGTTTCTTTTTTTTTTGACTAATATGAAAGTGATTAGACTGCAGCTTTTGGTCCAGAGAATGAGTTTATGGCACAAACAGGGCTGGTTAAATAACCTTTATTAATTTTAGGCTAGTGTTTCTGTAATATGTTTGTAGAACTAAAGATAATTTCCAAACAGCTTATAAGAAATGCATGCTTATTTATGTATTTTAATACATCTTTGGCCATTTAAAAGCTGTCTTTCAGCATTAATTGTGATTCAAACTCAAAGTTGTTGGGCACTAATACAGCATCTTAATGATTTTGATCGTGCATTCATTTTCCTGTTGGTGCAGTAAGACATAACATTATGTTGGAGGAGAAACAGCAAGATATCTGGTGACGTGTATCTCTAGAGTAGGCAGAGATAACTGATCAGGATTAGGGCTAAGTTAAACATAGCATATGACTGGCTGGGACTGGTTGTTGCAGCAGTCCTTTGCAAGTCTCCTCATTTCTCCAGTGTAGAGTTTTATCTGATCACTCCAACACGTCGCTCAAATGTGACTTTTTTTAACATGTTGTATCTAATGTCCCACAACTTTGCATGTGAATCATGTCATAAATATTGCTTCAGTCTCTCTAAAACAGAATCAGAACTGAAACTGCAAGTTAAACCACTTATCTACCTAGAATCTGTTTTCATAGCATTTCAAATGACTTAACTGGAAATAATTAAATGGCTAGAGAAAATTCCTAGTGTTAAAGTGCTCCTCACAAGACAGAGGCCAAAGATGCTATATTAATCATGAGTAAATCTTAAATGGGCTATGAATTATGAACACATCCACCTTTCCTTGTTTAACATACCAATAGTCCTAATACTTACTGCCTGCCATTAGCATTGTGTGGTTTATTAACACCAGAAATTGTTCTTTTGTAAGGAAATCTGCACTGCAGTCTTTGCATTACCGGCCCTATCAGAAATGTGTCACAATTTTGGATTACACATTTTGCTATACAACTTTCCTTTAAAAAAAACAATACAGAAATAAAATTCTATATCTACCCTCAGTTATGGATTTAACATTTTGAAATTACAGTCTCATGAGTGTCCTAGAAATTTGATTGTGTTCATCTGGACAAAGTTTTTAGCGCTACTCATCCAAGTCTCGTCTTCAGTCTCAACTGACTGCAGGTTTCCCCAACCTTATAAACCTTATATAGCCAGTGGTTGTTTGGTTTCCCCAATGTATAATTCACGACAGTCCCCCTGGCACTTAACTGCGTAAACTATGTTACTCTGTTACTATGTTACTCTGTTTTGAGAACTAGGTCTCAGTGGCTTTCAAACCCCAAAACACGCTACGCCAAAGATTGGTCCCCCCCAAGGATCGGTTTCCCCAACACAAACAGAGTAGCATATTGGCTGCAGATCTGCAGAACTCGGATAACTCATCCAAGTCTCCTCTCTTTCCCCAACCTAACATAGTTTACGCAGGTAAGTGCCAGGAGGATTGCCGTGAATCATACATCGGGGAAACCAAACAACCACTGGCTAAACATGGCACAACACAGAAGAGCTACCTCGTCAGGTCAGGACTCTGCAGTCTATTTACATCTACAGGATAGTGGTCACTCCTTCAGAGATGAAGAAGTGCAGATCCTGGACAGGGAGGAATGCTGGTTTGAGAGAGGAGTCAAGGAGGCCATTTACGTGAAAAAGAAACGACCATCTCTGAACCGAGGAGGGGGCCTAAGGGTACGTCTATCACCATCTTACAATGCTGTGTTTGCAGCCATTCCCCAACTCTCTGTGAATGGTACACATGTCCATTGATCAGTGGACAGTTTGCATATCATTGATCACATGGCCCATTGTTAGTCAATGGTGCTAGTTTTGGTGATTATGCAAAGGTGCTGTTTATAAGGCTTGGGGAAACCTGCAGTCATTTGAGACTGAAGAGGAGACTTGGATGAGTCTTGAAATATTTCTCCCACTAAAAAACTTTGTCCAGATGAACAGAATCTAATTTCTAGGATTTCCTTACCTGGATTATTGAGCATGCATCGAGACGTCATGAGTGAATAGTAAAAAGAGTATAAGCTAAGTCTGTTAAAGCTCAGCTAAATACTCCAATCTGAATTTGAAAAAAATACTGTTAGGAAATGTAAACATGATCTTACCATTCTAAAACATGCTCTTCATAGACTGCATTATACTGTCTTACATTATCCAAGTTCTGCAGATCTGCAGCCACTACTCAAGGTAAAGATTAATATTATGTATTTCCTGGGTGAATACAGTGTCACAGATCAGTACTTTTAATGAGTTCAATAGGGCCACAAGACCAACTTTTAAGTTAACTTATTTTAGATTAGGACAATGTAAAATAATTCTTAAATATATAATAAGTGAAAAAAAGGCTAAAGATGCATGCTCCAGTATTTCCACCACGATGATCCATGCTTAACATAGTAATAAAACACAGTATTTTTCATGTATTGCTTTGTGATGTTAAGTAGTCCTAAGATAAAATAAGATAACACTTTAATGACCCCAAGGGGGAAATTCATTTGTTACAGCAACATAAGGAGAATATCAGTAACACAACTGATCACAATACAAAAGAATAGGACTATGTGAATGATACAGTAACCAAGTAACAACAAGTAATAACAAAGGTAAATATGGTATCAAAGGCAATGTCTAAATTTAAGTATTAATTATAAAATAATAAAAGTAATACTGCAGAGCTCACCTTAAATATATACATACATACAGTATGCACATTGATACACATATAAATGTGTATATTAATCTTGAGATGGTGCACAGATCCTGTTGTATTTAAGTCTAATTAGGAAAAATATAACAAATGTTTCTGTCTAACATAGACCTGTTTAGAGGCTTAGCTTACTATACTTACGTAGTCAAGCAAGGCTTAAATGGGAAGGGTGGTGTGAGCAAACCATAATCAGACCCTTTGTAGGGTTTCTGTCTGATCAACTGTTGACGCTGACATAACTCCACTTTCTTGACCTCCCAGCAGAAATGTATGTGTGTGTGTGTGTGTGTGTGTATGCAATGGATGGGGGATGAAGGGGGCAAAAGGAAGGTTAAATGGGGGTCATGGAGCGGATGGATAGAACAGGTTTTAGAGAATGTGAAAGATGGTTGGCCTCATGAGTAAACATAACTCTGTGTTTACTCATGAGCACACACTTCGAAGTGTGTGTGTGTGTCTTTGCACGTCAGACTGACTTTCCCATAGGATTCAGGTCCAGCTCCTCCCAGTCATCACTGTGAATTTCCCAACGTTGACACGATAAATAATCAGCAGACATCATCAATCAGGACATGAGAGGGTCCCAGACTTTAAAGAATGAAGTGTTTGTTCAGCTCTAAAGATTTTTGCTGACACTTGGCTTTTTTCTTCACACTCTCCTATCAGCAGGCTGCCTCCTCTTTTTCTACCCTCACCGCTGACCTTCGACCTTAAAGCCCTTAGCAGTATTTGTGAGCCCACATCGGAAGGCCATAAATCTGTTGTTGCAAACACAAGCTGATCAGTGACTTTAGCTTCTGGTGTTCACTTTCACTGACACTGGGCCCTTCCATTTTTAAAGGGTCTGTCAGCTGCTGGGATCCAGAGAGAGACACTAAATTGTTGAAAGATGTGTACTAAATGATCTTGCACTCAGTAATTTGTGTTAATTTATCTAGTATTTTATCAGATAGAGTATGATGTCTGGAGAAAATACACCCTGCAGGACAGTAGAAAATATAAATATAAATATATAAATTCTTATATAAGAATAATGGATAGACATTATTCATGCAGTAGGTGGTACTGGTGGAGGCTGGCTATGTGGATGGGTAAGTTGGGATGATGCAGTGTTGAGTGTCTTGCTAGGTGCAGTCGGATGGCAGGTGAATTGAATGATGTGAAAATGTCATGTTACTTTTCCACACTGTGCAGTCTGTGTTTAATTTATTTATCTCCAGTGAGAAACAAATAAATGTGTACTCCCAGGTGGAATTCCAAGGAAACAGTAAACATCAGGTAAAGCATCCGGTCTTTGTGTCTGTTCCTAACGTGGATGGCTGCCTGCTGAGAAATTAAAACAAGCAACATGTGCCAATGCAGGGAGACAAACATTGGAGTAATTTGGACAAAATTTGTGAGTCCTTGTTAGAATGTGAGTGGTATTTTGAACACATGATTTTCATATCCTTTTTGTGTGAGCACAAACTATTGGCAAAACCCCTACAACAAACAATTCCTTTTACATTTGCACATCTATTTCAGCTTGACGTTTACCTTCCAGCAAGACTGACCCACAGAACACAGATTCCTCTCTGTACATCAAGCAGGCCGATTTTCAGAAGGGAATAGTTGATGAGCACAATAAAAACAAACCATTCTTTCTTTCAGAGGCCACATGTTTCTAAAAAAAATACACTAAACAAAGCGGAAAAATAACTTTGCTGTAGAACCGAAAATTACCCGTGATTAGCCATGACCACCCGCTAAATAACAGCAGGAAAACCAAGCAGAAAACCGGAGGAAAATAGAAACACCAAAAGTTGGAGAAAATATGAGTGAAAGAAAAAGAGGAGACGTTTTACAGTCAGTGTAATTTTTCCTATTTGTTCACAAAAATACAAACATTTTGGTGACCTTGGTTTGCATGCCACAGCTGAATGGATATCCTCTGACCATTGCGGTCATACCATGGTTATGATTTACTTAACTGCAATTAAAATGCACATTACTACACAATTAGTCGCTCTGTTTTAAAAGATTTTGCTTTTGTAAATCCTCTGCAAACAACCACCTACATCTGTTTTTCAAATCGGGCCAAGAGCGGAACTGAATACAAGCAAACATCTGATCAGACAATTGGAAAAAGACATAACTTTTGTGCAGATTGGTAATGGTTGGATTGGAACCACTGGTTTGTCTGACAGGTCAGTCAGGAAATGTTGATACTGGCACACAAACGTTCTGCAACAACTCAACAGCCTGAGAAACTTCATGAACTTAGACTGCTATAGAAATTGTTTGGGAATGAGTAGATGATGATGATGATTTGGAAGCAATCAACATGAGAATGAAGGCGAATCTAAAGAAACATTTATAATACTACATATACTAAATGACATATAGACATTTGTGTTCTGTAGCATGAAAAAGTCATGAAATCAATTAAATAAAACATTTATTTGACTAAAACATCTTATTGACACACAGAAATGTGAAATGTTGAGTATCTGAGTACCATATGTACATACCACATCCAACTGTTCCAGTGAAGTTGATGTCAATGTGAGATAAGTGTGAGACAGCATATTTGTCTCAATTGAGTCACTCCTGCGTTACTTTGCAGAAACAAAATGTTAAGTATTTCATGAGCTCACAATATCAGCCAAAAGCTATTTTTTATCCAACTCATGCCAATAAGTCAAGTTCTGACTAATCGCAGTAAGGATGTCAATGGAAAGATAATTTACTTTTCTGCTGAACAGAGGAGAAGTTACAGTTCTTCTTCAGAGAATAGACGTGGATGTATTTCTCATTTCCTGGTCCTTGATAAACAGCATACATGGAAAGCATGCAGCGTGCGTGATCGTGTCAGTGTGTATCATGAGCTGTGTGTGCTCACCTTGCTCCTGCTGCATGTGCATGCTCCTGGGTGTGTTCGCACAGCAAACAAAGTGATTATACTTAGTCAGTGATGATGTTCCTATTCAGAAATCAAAAGGTAAGTTAAATTAATTTCCAAATGTGTAAATACAGTGCTGTGATACTTAATCTGCTAATGGATCAACAGAATGGGAATATAAACACATTTTTTTCATATTATTCTTATATACAGTATCTTTCCCTTTATTATCTATAGACGGTCTTGGTGTATGTGGATCGTGTTCAACCTTCCTGGCTCCGTGCTCTCTACCTCCACAGTGTGAGACTCACACTGATGTGCCCACACGGACCAGTCCTCTGTTGAAGTCCTCTGTCTTTGGTGCATTAATTCCCAGCCTCTATCTTCTCAGCACCACTGGTCTGTACAAGGTTACGTGGCTGTAGTTTTTGAACTACTGAACTTCACTAAACCAAAACCAAAAATGTCAACCTTGTTGACAACAAAGCTGTGGATGAACCAATCAACAGTCAGACAAGCTGAAAAATACCATAGGTTTGGGTAGATGGTTGAGTGTACTAAGTGTCCGGCGTTGGTGCCAGAGACCACAGTTTGTGACCTCTCTCTTTCCATCATCCAAAATTGTTTTCTTCTGACTATGACTACAATCTTTCCTTGACTTTTACCAAGTAGCATTTGTTTCCAGACCAAACCTTAACCATAGGGATGGCAAAGTAGAAAAAGCTAATCAATCATGATGGTCACTGGGTTATATTAGAAGGCAGTAACAAATGATGTCATATTTATTTTATGGCATCCTTTGATGGTTGTGACATATTTAATACTATATGTAATACTGTATTGCTACACATTTGAAAATAGATATCGATTTATGAGTCATCTATGCAGCTGGATACAAGGAAAGAAGCAGGACTATCTTACTAGTGGCATGGGTCCATTTCTTCACAGGTTCCTCCAACAGAAAAGCCTTATATATAATATAAACATGTAAACAAACATGTCTAGGGTTTTATTTTTAGGCCCTAAAGACTTGTTTGTAAAGCACATACAAGTTTCAGTGGTTTATTGCAAAACACTTGATGAACTCATACATTACAGTAAATCTATGCTATTAAATGTCTCTGATAAATAGTTTATAGCTGTATTATTAATATGCCGTTTGCAGATGTCACTACCACAGCTGAATTTAATGAAAAATGAGCAGCCATGTCAAACTGTGTAGCTTTGGATAAGTTTGTTTTGGTGTTCTCTGACTGGGAACATTGCTGTGAAACTGGATCCAACAAACCCAGAGTCTGCAGACTTAGCATGGTCTGCTTGTGTTTTTCTGACCAGCAGAACTAATAATGCATAACTCCACGAAAGATTTGCCCGGTCTGCTGTTTGGAGACAAGCTGTGACTAAGACAGTTTCTGTGATTAATTACACAAAAGTCCTTCAACACAGAAAATACAGCCACTAAAACATTTTCCCCTTGTAAAAGCTTTTTCCTTCTACAAAGAGGGAAAACCAGTCAAATCAAAGAGCTTTCAGGAAGTGATAACACATATTATCAATGTTATAGATCTGATGATATACGACGCTATAAAACTAAATACAAAATATTTCTTTACTCCAATTATAACTTTCTGTTTCCCTATGTAGTAGCAGAGCTATACTTAACCACATACAGGTGTGTTTTTGGCACGAGCAGCGAGCTGGCAGGTGTGTTTGCTATTGCGATGTGATAATGACTATCATTACTGCCCAGGTAAGAGCAGGCGTGTTAGCGGGAGACTGGGAAGGAGACGAGAGGAAAGCAATAACGCTTTTACCAGGATGTGAGTGCACAACATTTCTACACCCTACATACACAGCAGAAGCACACGTTAATACAAAGATACACATACACACGTGGCAAAACAGTGAGAAGAGACACACAAACAGAAACTCACACAAATTAGCACCTTGGTGATTTAAATTTTAGCAAGCTGAAAATAAATGCCTATTACAGATTACTGTTATTTCAGTGAAGCAGGAAAGTGCAAGTTAGCGCTTTACACTGCAGTTGCTTATAGATAACGATTAGATAAAAATTTGTTTATCTGATGAAATACTGAAAATATTAATGTAAAAACAACAATTTTACATTTAATAGAGTTCTATCACTTCTTAATTCATAAATAATGTTAGCTATTTTTGCTGCATATGACTTTCAATTTGCATGTTACATGTTTGACATGGATTTACATCCTAAATCAAATTGAGTTGTGACTAATGCCCACTCAGCTCACACAAACACACACAGATCCAGGTAACTGTAGTTAGACAACAAGCAGATATTTTCTCAGGCTTACTCATGGTTTCTGCAGCCTCACCATCTGGGAAAAATCCATCACAGCATTTCACTACCTCCTTGGGTGCTGTAAACAGAAACAGGCAGATATGTGCACATGTGCACATACACAGGAAAACACACATCTTTGAATCATTATACTTGTAAGGACTTCACCGGCTGTTTCAACTTCCTGATTCCACATCAAAATCTCACTGCTTGACTTGTCTTTAACTGTTAATCCTTATAATAATTCTACCTTTCAACATAAATAGTTTTATAGAACTTTACACAAATAAAAGCAAGTATCACCATAGTTTCCTTGGTTTTCTGTGATTGCAAACACATTTTATTTATTCTTTAAATGCACCACTCACGTGCACTTTAAGGCCTGGGTGTACTGCAGTCAGTGTGCTTCTCCAAGTAAAGCATTATTTTGTGATGATTTAATGAGCGGACTCTGGGGCCAAGACAAATGATATGGCCTGATAAGCACTGGCTGCACTGGTGATAACAGCAAACATGTTTGTTTTTATCACATTTTAGTTAATGATGATGATAATCATGACTATTTCAATCCTGATGGGCTTGGTATTCACAGTCATTAGTTTTGTTGAGTCTTTGCACTTAAAGCATCTTAATTTGTGTAGTTTTGAGCTGTAACGTTTCTGCAGTCATTATTAACTTACAGTTATTGATAATACAACTGAGCTTGGCCCATTCACTTTCATTGCTCAGTCTTTTCTTATTTCTCACTCTGATTATTTGCTGGTTTGCGTAGGTTGGGTGCATGTGTTTAAGTTGGTGTGTGTGTGTATTAGAAAGCGACATACTAGATGTTACTTTGCAAAAAAGTGGAGGTGGCCTCTTGTGGCTTGTCAAAAAACGCTCACATTGTGAAATATAACACTGGCTGAGGTCGTAAATGATCTGACTTATACACATATTCATTTTCTAGTCCTGATGAAGAGTCTATGCATTTATATCAACCCCTTAAACCCTAGGGTCCTGTGAGTCGTGGCAAACTGAGAATGGCCCCTCATCTGTCAGGTCAACATGCATAATGACCTTTACAGTATAGTACTGTTTTAGTTCGGTTTCTGTGGTTGATATATTTATTAATTGCTACTAAACAATTTACCATTTTCTAGATTAATTTGTTAACTTTGGGTTTAACAAGCCATGAAAAATCTCTTTGGCATTTATTCTTCCACCCCATGACACCAATTTAGGCTTTTTAGCCATTTATTTATTTTTTTATTTAGCTACTGTATTTACCGCCAGAATAATTGAAATAACTTTCCTATCCTTTAATGTTCCATCACTGGATAACATTTTTTTATTTGTCCAGTACTTTGATTTGTGAGGAAATACCTGCAAAACTAAAGTGGTCCTAATAAACTTAAATTATACTAAAGCTGACCCTTATCTAAGATGGTAAATTTACACACTGTCAGTGTGAACGTGTTTGCATGCTGACATTAGTATTTATCACAAAGCAATTCTAGGATGAATTATTAGGAAATGGTAACAAAACACAGACCAAATACTGATTGAACTGAACAGTATTAAAATGAAATGAATATACAACATGCAGACATACTATATGAGAGACATCGCAGATCTATTACTGAGTGACTTCCTGTTCCTATTGATAAAACATGCCAGTAATATTTACTGATGTGTCAAATTATCAATCTATATCTCCAGCCTTTTTATCAGCTGGTATATGCAGTGCAACAAGACAATCTGTATTCCAGCTGGCCAAACTATTTACACTACCAGGCATAAACACTTAAGATTAGGGATGATCTGATCTGAGTTATTGCTCCAGCCAGTTGTTTGGTTTCTGCTGTCAAGGAAAACCCTCTTGGTGATTGGTTTTCTTCTACAAGTATGAATCATTATTATTATGTTGCCTAATAATCAAGAGGATCAAGTTTTGTGTATGTCTACTATTCATAATCTCTAAATGCAACATCATCCACAGATGAAACACACAAAAAACTAGACGCTCACAAGTTTTCTGTAACACAAATACACAGACAGCACAAATACACAAATGTGGACATGCATGACCACACACACTCCTTTTTTTTCCTTTTTTCTCTGTCTCACTCAGTCTTTGCTCTCCTTCACACACACATAGACACACATCACTGTTTCTCACAGTCTCGTCTGGCTGTTGTTTGATTTACTCTTTGATCTCTGACCCTGGCTTGGCTGAGCTGGATGGACTCTTGGTCCTGCTGCTGCTTCAACTGGTTCATCTCCAACATAACTCCACTGGACTTAAGTGTGTGTGTGTGTGTGTGTTTTCATTGCATTATCAAATCTAATTGACAATCAAGACGTGTTAACATTTCCTGTGTCACTCTGTGGTTCAAAAAAATGCAATTATTATGTGTATTATTCTCTGTTTATGTCTGTTAAAGGAGTTAAACTAAATTAAGTTGTCTTCATGAACCTCTTGTCAGCAACGCACCCATATTTCCAGTGTTTTACAAGCCGCTAACTGACCTTTTGGCGTTATTCATTTCCTGTTGTTGTGAAGCCCAAATCATTTAAAGATGGTAACAGTGATGTGACTGCATCTGATGTTTGCCTATGAAAATACCCACACATGAGCATATGAGCACATGAGAATAGAACAGTGAGAAGTGTGAGAAAGGAAAGGAAAGGTTCATTAAAGCACTAAACGGTGAAAATACCTTACACCGCAGGAATATTGTTACACTCAGCTAATTAATTTAAATTAACATCAATATATGATTCTTTTCAAAGTGAAAACTGAATAATATGAACAAAAAGTGTTTTCAATTTGGCCGAGCTTCGTTTGTGGTCCACTTTAGCACTTTAGCCCTCTTGTTTTTCACGCCACAACTCCTTCAGCACCATCTGTCTTTTGTTAGATAATGGAAAGGCTGCTTCATGGTGGCCCTTACAAATGTAATTATCATTTGATTTCAGAAAAACATTTCTTCTGAGCACTTACATTTTAGCTAATGCTTTAACTCTAAATATACTGTAATTCTTGTAAATTATTTCTAAGCTTCTGCAACAGAATGTGGATATCTGTCATGGTGCCTATTTTTCTGTCTCTCCAGTCTGAACAAATGCCTGAATAGCTAAAACAAACCAGTGTGGTAATATAATATTCTCCTAGCCTTTAAGTAATAGCTAAATCTTTAAATAAATCTGTCAGCACTTCTTTGAACAGATAAATCACAAAGGAATCTCTTTCTTTTCATATTTCTTTGATGCCTCTTAAAGTAATAGCTGCGGTCTTTTGCTAAGCATAAGAATGATCTTTGAAAGTGATCCATATCTTGGAGTTTTTAAACAGATGTGGGATTCCCTTCATTTTCATTTACATAATGTTGTTTCTTTATGTTTTCAAACCCTTTCACTTTATGCACATTTTACTGTGTTGTAAATTTAATTTTAAATTGAAAAAACACACATTTTTGCCCATCAGTCTATACACAACAAGCGATAATGACAAAGCGAAAATATATTCTTAAAAATGTATTAAAAATCTAAAACTGTAAAGTATCCACATGTTTGCTTTAATTTTCTTCCAGACATACATACATACATACATACATATATAAGGTCCCACAATTCACACTGTAACTCATTCCAAGGCATTTCTGATACTCTGAGAGCTCCCAGGAACACAGTGGCCTGAATAAATGTGAAATGGGAGAACTCTGGAACCACTGGGACTCTTCCTAGTCATACTGTGTAACCAAATAAGAAGGGCTTTGGTCAGGGAGGTGACCAGGAACAGTCGCTAACAGAGCGTCAGAAGTCTCTGTAGAGACTGGGCAGAAGGGCAAACACCTCAACACAAATCAGTTCTTCAATATTCTCATCTAACTCACAGTAAGACAGCCAATATGCTTTTTGTTTACCCCCACATTTTTCCCTGAATCCCACTCTAATTCCTGTTTTGCTTCTGAATACACTACTATAATTTCTAGGACAGAAACCAGGGCAACTTTTAAACAGAGGTGGGAATTAACGAGTTACATTTACTTTAGTAGGTTTTTGAAAAAAATGTACCTCTAAGAGTAGTATTGGTGCACCATACTTTTTACTTTTACTTGAGGAGTTTTGTGAAGAAGAAACGATACTCTTACTCTGCTACATTGGGCAACTTGACTCGTTACTTTTTCTTTTTACCATTTACTCTACCAGGGAGATGCCGTCTAGAGTTGTGACATTCACTAACAAACCGAATCTATT
>JAUBNQ010000016.1:8130533-8145860 GCA_032353495.1 Ctenopoma kingsleyae
GAGCCTGAGCTGAGCTGTGTGTGTGTGTGTGTGTGTGTGTGGCTCTGCAGTAGGTGCATGTGCGTGTTAGTGCATCTAGTCCAGGAAGAAGGAAAAATTCCTGCACTGAACGAACTCTTGTTGCACTGAGCAGAGAAACACTTGTCAAAATAAACCAACAGGAGCAAAAATACAGACTTCTCAGATCATATTTGCGTGTGTGTGTGTGTGTGTGTTCCTGCGTGTGTCTGGACACACTTCAAACGTCACCTGACATATGTAAACCTACATTTTAACGAACCGAGTAAACACGCACTGAGAGGGAACATTTTGTCTGCAGATCTCTCTGTAAATATATTTACATCTAAATTTACTTATTTGTAGTTGCGTAACAGAAATATTAGAGGAATCCAGAGAAAAATGCCCTAATGTAATTTAATATCTACGTGGCTCCACTTTTGACCTAAAACCTAATGTCATCACATGATCAAAAGCTTCATTCATGCTTGCCCCCTCCTGTTTGGCTGGCTCCCCCCTTTGTGCCTGTCTGCTCGTCACTTTTTTTCTGGATCAGAGTGAGATGTAGATTTTCTCGCAGCCTCTGCTTGTGTGGGTTTTTTTTTTTTTTAGCCCAGGAAATGATGGGACCCAGTCTGGTGGAAGCCGTGTGGATAGAGAAGAGTTTACATTAATGAAGAAGAACTGAAACCTGGAAGCTTTTGGGATGTTTTTGAATGTTTTCAGGTAGGATTTTTGTTCATTTGTATTTCTTGCATCTTTATCAAGTTACACTAAAGTGGCTATCATGTATGCACGCAGTGAATATCTTTTCAAAATAAAATAATATCCCTAGCTTTCCTGTGCACGAAAGCTTGTGCTTCCCCTATATTTTTATTATCCTGGGATTTTGACGGGCAGACTTATTTTCTAAGATACCTAAGTCTTTGTAGGCCGTTTGACTTTGTTATTATCAGATCGTATAGAATTAAATGTAAGAAATCCTTTTTGTGCCACTGAATCACAGGTTAAATAGTCTGTGACATTGGTGACATTATCTGCATTCTGATACACATAATCATGAATTAAATACCAGCTCTTGTCAATATATAATAAAATATCGCAGACATCACTTGAGTTACATGTCAGTGGTTTATAGCGTAGAAGTTGAGCTTGTGCGCCATCTGCTGGTGAGTTGTAATCGGAAAATGAATGCCACTAGTTAGAGCTGTGGCCTGATAGTAAAATCTCAGATGTGATTTAGGCCTAGAACCAGGTTATCAAGTTAATTTTTATCGTTTATTTTTTCATATTGTTCTTTTCAGCGAGATGGGCCTCAAGAGCATCCTATGTCTGCTGCTTTGCGCGGCCCTGACAGATTGTGTTTTTGGCAAAGGTGGGCACAGTGGGGCGCACAGGTGGACCAAGCAGAACCTCCCAGTGCTGCTGGATGCTCACACACACCTTTTAAACACACCTTTATTCACAGGGCAGGTAGAGGATGAGGCGAATGGAGGAATAAAGTCAATCTGTGGGATAGAGTGTCAAAGCAATCTGGTACCTATGGACCAAACTGAGCAAGAAAGGATTCTGGGATACGAGACAATGTATGAGAACGGCTCACGTACACATACAGATATCAGCTTTCAGGGGGTTAACAAGACATCTACAGGTTTATCTGCAAACACACCAACAAACACTCGCTGGAAACGTCAAGTTTATGGAGCAGACGGACGTTTCATGATCTCTGACTCACATTTTATCACCAACTACCCGTTCTCTGCAGCAGTTCGTCTCTCCACAAACTGCTCTGGAGTTCTTATTTCTCCAAAACATGTGCTAACAGCAGCACACTGCATTCACGATGGGAGGGACTACCTAGAGAGTGCCAGAAGGCTTAAAGTTGGAGTGCTGCAGCTCAAAACCAAAAAAGGAAGAGGGGGGAGGAGGAGAGGAGGGCGCCGAAGAGGTGAGAGGAAAGGACAGGGTGAGACAGGTGAGGAGCAGAACAGTATAGATATGGATGTAGCGAGAGAGAGAAATGAAGGTAAAGGTAGGAGACACAGAGGAAGAAGAGAGAAAGGTCAGGTGCTAGGAGGAAAGGTAGGAGGAAAAGGAAATCAAAGAACTCTCAACCGTGTTCGACGCAGCACTGAATCCAAAAAGCAGCCTGTCTTCCGTTGGACACGAGTAAAACAAACCCAAATCCCTCAAGGATGGATCCACACTGACCACACCAGCAACTCAGTGTCCTCTGATTATGATTATGCCCTTCTGGAGCTGAAACGACCTATAAAGCAAAAGTACATGAAGCTCGGAGTGGCTCCCTCCACTGCTCCCCTGGCACGGATCCACTTCTCAGGCTTTGATGCTGACAGAAACCTGCTGGACAAGCGTGGAGATGAGATGGTGGTTTATCGTTTCTGCTCTGTGGCAAAGGAATCAGATGATTTGATGTACCAGCATTGTGACGCACAGCCCGGCGCGACAGGTGCAGGTGTTTACATCCGTCTGAGACAGGAAGTCGGAGATACAAGCAGGAAAGGGAAGTGGCAGAGGAGGGTGATTGGGGTGTTCTCAGGCCATCAGTGGGTGGAGATAGAGGGAGGTGAACAGAGGGACTTTAATGTTGCAGTGAGAATTACTCCTCCTAAATATGCCCAGATCTGCCACTGGGTCCATGGAGATGCAAACCTCTGTAAAGAGGTTTAAACTCAAAGAAGAAAAAATAAAAGACAACACTTGTTGTCATTTTCTAAGAAACTCAAAGATGAGGGCTCGTTTACAAAACTTCTAAGAACTGGGTCTGGTTTTACAAAACGATAATAAAACAATGACAGACTTTGACTTTAGATAGACATGTTTTTTAATGTAGTGTAAATGTACAGTATCTGTTGCACAAATCTATTTAGTTCTTGTCAATTTTAAGTAGGAGTTATTGCAATGAATTCTGGGTAAATGAAAATGTTTTTCTAATTGAAAAACGTCTGATCCCTCGACTCCCTTCACTCCAGCAATAAATGATTGCTTCCTTTAAACCATTAGAGAGATATTTTACTGAAAATATTCAGCAGTGTTAGATCAGGCAAGTTACAATGTCAACAAAGTGATTTCCATCTTTAATGTTATTAGCAACCAGAGGATTCTATTGAAACATGAGTCTAAGATGAGTTAGCCTGGGGAAAGGGCGGTTACCTTTGCAGGCTTAAAGTAAATCAGTAAGTAAGTCAATTTTAGTTAGACTGGTCCAATATTGTAGTTCAGTCAGTCCCCTGGTCCCAAAACTGGGCCAAAACTTTGACTTATGATTTTTTTTGGTAAAAGATGCTTTGTAGATGGAAACTAAAAGAAAAACTATTTCCTTGCTGCAGTGAAACTTGCCTGACTGTTGGGAAATATGCGCTACAAACATGCCCTCCCTTAAGCACTAAAACAGCCAAAAGCAGATTTCTACGCCACAGTTTCATGAACACCATGTCATATTTAAAACTACTCGTCATTTCATATCCAGCATTATACAGGAAAGACTATGCTTCAGTATAATTTAAGTGAAAGTTTAAGTTTAAAGATGTGATATTAAGAGAATTACATTAATGCTGAATCAATCATTTATTAGTTGTTTCATGTAGTACAGGACTGTCAATATTAGGATTGATGTATGTTTTATTAATTTATCATGATCATATTTCCAAACTTTGTAAAGTATGTAGCATCTACTACAACAGTGAAACCTAGTCTCGACAATTACAAGATGTGTGAGAGTGTAAATGAGAGCAAAATTACATTTTAGTCTTTTAGAAATGTTTAAGCTTTAAGACCACAGTTTTACTATGAACAGCTTTCTGATCTGAGACCAGCTGAGCTCCTGATGCACATAATGTGTTTTGGCCACAGGAAAACACATGCAGGAAATGTTAAACTCAAAACTTCCTAAAGACGTGACCAAATTATGAAAATGTATGTTAATAAAGTACTTCAATTCATTTTGTTCTTGGTAGAATGTCAGTATCTTCCTTTAAGCACCAGAGTTTGTATCTTTAACATGTAATTTATATAACTGTAGTTAACTGAAACTGTAATTATGTAAAGAGGAATTTACTTTCTGACCAATTGCATATTGGTTTGCTGGGCACCTTTGCTGTTTCCTGTGTCTGCATGGATTCTCTACGGGTACTCTGGCTTCCTCTTGCAGTCCAACGACATGCAGTTAGGTTAATTGGTGACTCTAAATTAGGTGTGAATGTGAGGGTGAGTGTTTGTCTCAGCTCTGAGATAGACTGGGACCTGTCCAGCGTGTACCCTGCCTCGCGCCCGGTGAAAGCTGGAATAGGCTCCAGCGCTCCTGTGACCCTTATGAGGACAAGGGGTTAAATTAATGGATGGACTTGTATAGGAGCAAGTTTAAGTGGTCTTAGCCTGTTGGTCTTTGTATTTCACTTGATGATAAAGAAAATATTGGGTCTACACAAAAAGTATTTGTAGTTTTTTTATGTTTAAAAATAAACAATCTGTTGTATTGTGATTTTACCTGTTATTGAGTGTCCATGCCACAAAAAACACTTCTTGTAACAGAAATAATTCATGCTGATAACAAATTAGAATATTTAAAAAAAAAAAAAAAACAGACACAAGTGACAAGTCGTGAGGGTTGTTTGTATCAGTGTATTTGTCTTTTATTGCATCTCATTTGGACTCACATGCAGGTGGGGGTGAGGAAGGGAGGTTGATTCCATCCATTATAACCTAAAAAAGAACAAAAAAATCAACACAGTCTTCATATGAATACTTAGCAAACATTATTTATCCACGTTCTTTTTGTTTTTATGTGTCACAGTCATCTTTATTTTTCTTTCAACACTTTGTTAATGCCACAATGGATTAAGATACAGTCACTTTTGTAAATAAACAATACACAGAACATCCAGCGTATACTTGAGTGCTTTACAGTGAGTCCCCAAAACTTCCAGTGACAGTACATGAACAAATGTACAAACCACTTCTGCGTCACAAATGACCCAAACAGGACTGAGGCCACTTTCCAATCAAATACACAAATGCTTCTTTGTCTCTTAGATTTCCACACCAACACTAAGTCATGCTATGTGGAGACTGAGACAAAGAAACGAGCTATTTGAGGAGAATTCAGAATGCATCCCTTTGTTGCATGCTACGATGCAGTATCACTCCACACCAGCTGAGGGCACAATAGTAAACCATTCAATACTGCCTCTGATTACAGGTTGAGAGGTATGTACAAAGAAGGAGGGATGTTTTTGAGTCTACTTGCTGTTTTTTACCCATACAGTTTGATGTAACTAAAAATATATGATACATTTTTCCTCTCAAAATAAAGATTAAAGAAAATATGTATAATCTCTCATTTAAAATAGTCTAAAATGCATATGTCAGTTTGAACACAGTTCACAAATTTTTGCATGTTCATACAATCCCTAAAAAAAGATAAAGTAAAAATGAAACTGAACACTATTTGATGTGTCCGTGATAAGTCCGGATTTGCAGTGCAAGTTGTTCTCAGGTACATTTTGATTAAGAATTGTTCTCCAA
This sequence comes from Ctenopoma kingsleyae, assembly GCA_032353495.1. Taxonomy (NCBI): domain Eukaryota; kingdom Metazoa; phylum Chordata; class Actinopteri; order Anabantiformes; family Anabantidae; genus Ctenopoma; species Ctenopoma kingsleyae. The sequence goes on from JAUBNQ010000016.1 coordinate 8,136,075, forward strand.
AATCTTGAAGTAGACAGGTGGGAGGACAGCCAAGCAGATATAGGTACAACCAAGTCTTCAATTACATAAACATAGCTCAGTATTAGTTTGGACGACAGGGATCGAAGAGTGGGAGCGGGGGGTTGGCCAGTGAAGTTACACACATTGAACACAGTCCACATTTAACAACAAAGTCCTCGTCTGGGAGATGCGCAAAGAAACCAACATATCCACCATTCCAAGTCAGCTGATAATGCAGAAATCGAGAATGAATCTAAATACACATTTATTTATTTTTTTGTCCATTTTTCAGTAGTAATTTAAGTAAAGGTTAACACTGAATTACACACACACCCACACACACATTAAACTGAATTTAGTTTTCATTATCTAGGGTTCACATTCACAGTTGTGCTACAACGTTAGATAAGATTATTTTAGGGGTCGCAGCTGATAGGAGGTCAGGGGGCAAAGATCATAGATGTGATGGCTGGTTGGCTGCAGGGCTGGGGGCATGACTGGGGGTAGGCAGTTGGGAAGTGCAGATATCCACATCCACTTAGCTCCAGACACAATGACAAACCTACAGACAGAGAGAGAAGCAGAGAGACGAAATGAGACTTGATTAAAACAAGTGCTCTCAATGGAAATACTGTAGGTGAGGTCTAATTATAAATATTCCAACAAAGCAGACAGAGAAGAAGCTTTAGAATTGTGGAAACTAAAACCACGTCTTCACTTTGCCTCCACAGCAGACACCTGTACCATAAGGAAAGAGACAGCAGGTGTACCTACGGCTCAATCTACATGAAATCCTTAATGTTGAGGTCATCCAGAGCGTTCCTGGGTGGTGGAGGCTTTCTGGGGCTCTGGGCCACTCCAGGGGACATCTGCAGACACATGTACTGTTAGCACCAAAACTGATTTTGTTAGACCATGTGAAACCTTTAGGTATCAAGGTGTCACGAGTGTCTAAATCTGTGTATAACCAAAATGCGAATGAGTGTGTTACCGGTGCTCCAGGGGCCGCTCCGGTGGCAGGGAAGCCTGGCCTCACCATGGGCATCATTGGAGCTCCAACACCTGTTGCCCCAGGCTTACATAGAAACAGACAGGAGGAAAAATTCACAATAAGATACCGTGTTTGCGATCTGCAAGGTGTGTTGGGCCACCTAAAGGGGTCATTGTCCATCAACGTCCAGTAATGTCTAGATTGACTTTGCGACATTACTGGATTGGACTGAATTGGTGGTCTTACCATGCTGAAGCTGGGGTAAGTCCCCAAAAAAGAAGGGACACCCATGGGTATGGTCTAAAGGTGTGGAGGGGAGGGAGAGGAGGATTTGGGATATTAAACTACACATAAGACAGATGCAGACGCACTGCAAAACAATATTCACACACATAAATAAAAAACACAGTATGTATAAATGATAAATGTAATGTGGACAATAAACACACCACAACAAAACCTCTAACTTATCCTCTAAGTTTTAACCCTTTGTTTATACATGCACAAGGAGTTAGGAAGCTTGTTGCATGTAGTCCTCAGATGAAAGTTTCAGAGCTGTTGTTGTCAAAAAGACAACTGAACATCCATAAGAAGCAAAGAGGTGAGTTCAGCTATGAGGGGGGAGAACCAGGCATCTTGCTTGGACTCTAACACCCTTAAAAAAATAAAAACTTAAGACAAGAAGAAGCTGTTTCCAAGCAACGGTTTCTTATTGTGGTTCTATAATTGCCACTTCATCACTCTCCAGTGGATATTCCAGTAATATAAAAAAATTATTGTGAGTATGCAGGTGCATTTAAGGAACCAAGCGTTCAGGGTTCAGTGTCTTGTCCAGGGACACTTCGACATTTGGCCGAAGGAACTGGGAGTCAAACTACTAGTCCTGAGGGTCATGGCGGACCCCCCTACTTACTGAGGCACATTCGCCACATAATGTAATATGTTTCCTTGCTTCACTTCCACACCTTTCAGTTTCCTAGTTCTATCACTGGGCCTGAAACCTGGAGAGCAGGAAGAAGGCAATGCTTGTGATTGCTGCTACAGTTTTATGCCCTGTCTGTCGCTGCCATGCGGCTCCACTCCATGCTACAAGACACAGACAACATTTACCATGGGAGCGCCCCAACTTGGGGGAGCTACCTGAGGAGTCGCTGTGGTTCCCATTGTGAGATCTGAGGCAAAAAGAGAGAGAGAGATACTGCAACATTACTGTTTTAATTTACTGACACATCATGAGTACACAGGATTTAATGCACTAAAGTTGCAAGACAGAAGACAAGGTGAATAAAAGCAATATAAAATTAACGGATTCACTTTCTTTCTGAGAGGTAGAGGAAAATATTACTATGTTTTAATGTCTGTTAATTAAATATAGAGGTAGATCATTAACTTACAGTATCTTAAAATAAAGACTGTAGGCAGGGGGAAACAGCAGGCCTGGACCTGTCCCGTCAAACACTGCATATATTATTCACATTCAAAAAGTAATTTAGAACTTCAATTTGTGGCAGTTTTACATGTCTGCATAATGTTCACCATGGTAATCATCATATTTTTTTCTGTCACCATGTCTATGAAACACAGCCGAGTCTGTTCTGAAGGTTCACAAACCAAACCAAATTCACGTTGGACAAACTTGTGCCAAAGTTGTGCAACAGCAACCAACAGACTGACACTGCCGTGAGCTTCTAAAGTGCTCATAGAAGTTTGGAGAAAGCTAGACTTGCTGTTTCCCCTGTTTTCAGTCTGTGTGAAAACAGCTAATGATGGTGGTAATGATCTTCTCATCTTACTCTTAGAAAGAAGGTAAACTTCACATATTGCTGAAATATTAATTGGAATCAACATCTATGAAACTGCTTTAATCAATCTAAATGACTACTTACTACTTGCCATGTTAGCCATGGATGTATCAACATCACCAGCCTGAGGGGTAACAGTGGGCTTCATTACATCCCCTAGTCCATCAAATACTACAGGAAGCAGGGAGGGTGGGAGGAGGGACAATGATGAAAAAAGAAGGGAGGTATCAGCATCTGTCTCTGTTAGTTTTCCCCACACTATACCACAACTCAGTAGCAGACCTACATGACAACCAATAAATGTCTCCATAGCAACAGAGAGAGGAGAGGCACATCGAAGTAATATAGAGAATGGGTTAATATGATAAACATCTATCTCTTTATTAAGAGCACAAGAAATGGACTGTCTGTGACATAAACAATATAGTGTTACTTTAATATTTGCTACAGAAGACATCTGTCTGCACATCTGCTTAATACTGTAGAAATTTGAAAGCAGAATTTGTGACCCTATTTGTGACAAGTAGAACCGCATCTTAGCTTCACAGCACCACATGCTGCGTCAAGAAATAATCTTTAATATCTGTTGATACATTTAGAATTAATTTCAGGGTTTTTATGTGTGTGATTGCCGCAGAAATTATGACATAAGCAAAGCACTGCAGCTAAAATGAAGCTGAGTTAATTGCAGCGCTAAATATGTGTACTACACACACACTTTGTAGTCATCAAGCACCTGGTAGTAGAAGGGGCAGTGCAGCTGAGCTTGTCTCACACCACTGCAATGCAGCAATGCACTGTGGGAAATTAGCGTGTTAAAGACCAAGGAAACTCACCCAATCAAATGGCAGGAAGCAAGCAATGAGCCAGCCCAAGAACCAGATGGAGTGAGAGAGCGAGGAAGAGAGAAAGAGAGAGAGATGAAAGTAAAAAAGCCCAGATGCCAGAGAGAAAAAAAATGTAATGAGGTTTTAAAGGAGCAGGTGACAATGAAACCATAAAGGGTTATTGCGTGAATGATAGAAAGAGAGGGGGAAGAAAGAGTTAAGCCTTAAAGCAGTAGTATTGCAGACCATCAGTTACATAACATGACGACCAAAGGCACAGGACATGAGATGACCAGGGACCAGGTGAGCAGTGCACATGTTGCCATGGTAACAGTTACGCCAGTTACCGGTTGCACAGTTGTGAAATGTGGGAAACACTAAAGTAATTCTCAGATGACTAATAATAACAGTAGTACTATACAAATGAGGTTTGCTTATGACCATAAATGACACAATTTGAATCCAGCAGATTTTAACTTGACACTAAACCAACAACACTCAAGTTTATTATAAAAACAACATGAAAATTACAATTAGTGTAAGTGAAACAGGTAAATCACAAAATTGTTATAAACAAATGAATGGAAAATGTCAATAAAGGCTCTAAAGCACATGATAGTAACAATGCATCATGCAGGTACTTATGAATTAACAATAGCTATAGTCATATATGACTATGACACAACAGGCTTCTGGGCACAGACATGTCAAAGCAGTCTGCAACATGTTTGACACCATTTTGCAGAAGAACCAGAACTGTCAGGTGCTGCTGTTGGTGGAAAAACTGCAGATGACTTCCAGTATTTAACACTGGAGTTAAAGAGAGATAGGTTGATGTCCAAATTACACACACTACCCTCTGTGCATTACATTAAAAACTACAGATGCCATACAAAGTGAACATAATCAGTGAAAGCCTGCGCTGTAGGTCCTTCTTTGTTCAAGGCAAACTCTCTTGGCAAACTGCTTCAAATGCACTGATAGCTCAAAAATGACTCAAAATGAAAAAGCTAGAAGAAAAAAACTAATTTGGGTTTCTTGGCACATACTCATTTACATTTACTCATTTTGCATATTGTTCAACCCAAAGTGACTCACAAGGGAGGTATGAATCAAACAAATAGTTAAGTCAGGATTTTATTATTCATTGTTATAAGACACTGGTCAGGATAAAAGCAAATCTCGTTAACTGAACCCTGTGATTTTGGTGCGCCTGACGCATTTGATGCCTCTTTGCCTGTGCACAGTAGGCCCATTAAGTGATCAGTCTATGCGTTCACTGAAATGGAAATATTTACATGAAATGTCTGTAACATGTTGGTATGACCTCGACTGTACACATCAGCATGAAAGTCGACAGATGATATTTTTACCTGACATGAGCTCAGCACCAGGGGCAGCAGGAGCAGCAGCAGCTAGGGTATCTCCTCCTGTGGACTCTGGCAGGTCAACCCAAAATAAACCAAACCATACCAGGTCAAAGTAGAGTGAGCCATTTCCATCGCAGCATAAGGGCAAAGAGGGGTAATAATGAGTCTTCAGCTTCGCACTGCTAATGCCAAACAAAGTGTTTAGAGTTAGATATTAAGCGTACACAGTTCCATTAAACTAGAAAACATGAAAACCCACACAAACACATCTTATCACACCTGCCATACTTATTTAAAAGTCACAATAAAGCATCCACGTGCATTTCCAAATAAACACTTGTACAATGTTAAATCTGTGCTCATGCTCCTTTTCCCAGTGGACAAATACCAGCAAACCTAACTGTGCTAATATTACTGTAGAGACCATGAATGAAGACTCAAAAGAGAGAAAAAGAAGTTACTTCCAGCTCATAAATAATTTGACTATTTCAACATGAGGGTCAACCCTCATGAAAGAACTATGAGTTTAAACTGAAAACGCAGAGTGTGGGTTGACAGTCATGCGAATTACCCACCACCAAATAGGTTCATGATGGCTCCCGTGTCAATTTTAGGAGGGGGTGCTGAGGAGAGGATGGGGGCAGGGGAGCTGAACACATCCCCTGGGGAGGGCAAGGCGGAGACGATGTTTAGAGTCTAAACACTCACACAAATACACACAAACTATTGACTGTGATTCATTATAAAGCACATTCATCAGCTGCAATTGCAGTACTCACAGTACATGCTGAAGCAGGAAAGAGGTAAGATTGATTCAGTAAATATTTGAAACTCAATAGCTTCTAGCTGACCCTAAAGAGAGCAATCTCATTTCCTTTTCTCTTCCCTGATTAAAGCCACAGAGAAAGCTGAAAAACAGACATGGCAAGACAGGATATGAGAGTAGCAGCACACAAGAAGGCACACTGGGTGCAGTAGGGTACCTGCTGTAAACAAGTCAACACGGGGAGCAGGGTCTGCTTTGTTGAACTGTGTGTCTGGCGTGGAATCAAAGAGATCTACGAACACGTGCACATCCAAAGACATGAATGTCAAAATGCTCAAACACTTAAAAATGGTCATGATGCTCACAAACAGCAGCCAAGTGAAAGAGGACCTTCAATATGTGCACATTAGCCTGATGGAGCCATTGAAGAAGACTAAAAGAGGTGTGGGGAGAGGAGATGAGAGGATAGCAAGCAGTCTAAGGAAACAGAAAAATGTCTGTCAATATGACAAGACAGTGAGATTAAAACAGGATCACGTGTCTCTAACATTTACCGAAAAGGTCAGTTGCAGGGTTGGCGGTGCTGGGGGATATGGGAGCTGAAATGGTTGCAGTGGTGGTGATGGTACTGGATGCGGCGGCGAAGAGAGGAGAAGGGGAAGGGGAGGTACAGGACTGGGGTGCCACAGAGCTAAAACAGGCATCCAGCGAACTACCCGAATTATTATTCTCCACTGTCATCACGTCGAAAAGGTCTAGACCTGATGATGCTGTGTTGGTGTTACCGTCAGAGGGAGCAAAGGGGTCTTTGGCAAAGAAATGGGAAGGGAAATGGAGAGGTGGTATGTTAGACAATGACATTAATGCAAAACACAGTAGACACATTTGTTTCATGTGATGATGATGGCGATGAAAATACTGCCGTAAACATAGACAATAAGGAGAAAGAAATGAAAGAGCAACACGGGAATGATAGATAATGTGCAGAGCCAGGTCTCCAACATACTCCAACATACTCCTGCTGTCAGTTGAAACAGTTAAAGCTAAAAATAGCATCCATGGCAGAAAGAAATTACTAACAATCGAGCAGATTATTTAACACCTTCTCAGGACATAAATCTAAAGAATAAACTTCAACAATCAAAACCACAGCAACTAGCAAAGGCAACCGCCTCCATGACAGAAAATGTCCAAATCCAGTGTCAAAATATGAGTAACAGCATTGTCCACAATCACCATGGTAACAATAATAGCACTACCCAGACACCAGCAGTGATGAATAGTGAATCTGCTCTCCTACTTTCTCTGCACAAAGCCTCCTCTTTTATAGAGGAGCTGAGTTAACTACATGCTCAACTATATTTTGTGTGTTGAACTACACTGTATTATAATATAAATGGTGTTTATGGTGGTCAATCCAACAGGACCACAAACTGCTTCATAAAAAAGATAACATACTAACCTCTCTAAAACTCTTTGAGCAAAAATTTAATTAACTTTATGAAACAATGATTTGTTGAAGGAGCATTGTATTAGACTGCATTACTACATACTCACTCACATGCACACACACGCACACACAGATTGACATTCAGTCACCCACCAGCTCCAGCAGTGGCGGCTGGGGCAGATGTAGCGGCAGCACCACCCTCAGCTGCTGCTGCGGAGGCCTCAGCGGTAGGAGCAGGTGTTGCAAAGGCATCTGAGGTTCATGCAAACCCCAGCAGAGGAGAGAGGAGTCCAGAGAGGCAGAAGCAGATGAAGAAGTAAAGATGAAACGAGAAAATATGGAGCCAAGAGACATGAGGAGAAAACAGAGAGCATAAAGGTTAGGATAGAACATTTGAGTCAAAACAAGAAAATCTGCACTTTCTTCACAATATTTTTCTGTAAACACAGCTTACAGTGTCAATATGTGACATTAATGATGGACAGGTGAATGGACAAATGGCAATACAGGGAGGAGGCACTACAGCAAGGATTAAGCTACAGCACAACGAGCAGAATGTGCCTGAAATCTGCAAGTGTTAGCTGGCGTGTTACAGCTACTATTTGTAACTGAAGCCATGTGACAGGGTTTGATAGAATTGCTTTTCACTGAGGTCAAAGAAAAGCATGCCCGCCTATCAAACAAGATGCACGTAAAGCATGAGTGTGACAGTATCTATGCGCAAGCTGAAGGTAAGCGTATGTAGCTATGTGCAGTGTCCATATGTTGAACCGAAAGAAATGGGACGCTGTGTCTCTATATTAACATCCTGCACTGTGTATTTCATAAGGAGCCTCAAACTGGTGATTATTAAATTAATTAATTAAACAAAATGTTGAATATACATAAACTAAATAATGTCATGCTTAAATTGTGTCAAACCATTAAATAAAGCAATCATTTGCACACTGAAAAATGTATTAAAACTTAACTCAACTATGAATGTTATAATTTTATTTTCACAAATCTATTGGAGTGTATTGTGTCATTATAACATTTTTCAAAAAATTTATTTAAAGATGTAACTTTTTGTCTTTTATAATTTCATATAAGCTCCAACCTTACTATAAAACTAGTTAGTTCACTAACTACGCAAACTAAGTAAAAAAAAAAAAGGTTAGTTAGTATATTTTAACTAGACTGACCAGACACTGTCGTGTCTCTAAATAACATGGGCTAACAAATTTAGTAGCTGCTGTTGAGGCAGAGGGCTGAAAGTAAGGGGACGGTGACTGATGACATCACTACTGCCATAACAAGCCACATCAAACAAAATGTTTTGAAAAGTTCAAATGAAAAGAAAAATATGATTTAAAAAAATCTATAATGACATAAATAAAACAGTTTTTTTAGTCTGTTCTGGTTTTTTATTTGTCATGCAATAATCTTTTTTACAATTAACTTCATTCATACGATTTGTTATTATATAATTAATTTCTTTATGGGAGTAATATTCAGGTGTGCGTCAGTAAGCTGTGTCTAAAAGCACTCTCCATGCTCTATACAGAAACCTATGTTCATTGTTTTGCAGTTCAAATACTAATTGTGTAAGATAAGATAAGATAAGATAAGATAAGATAAGATAAGATAAGATAAGATAAGATAAGATGAATGAGTGAATAAAGAAGTGATTTTTGACACAGCTTAATGCTGCGTTCAAGTCATGTCATTTAACCTGAGCAGCCAAGGGGGAAAAACCATTCACCATTCAACTTCCCACTTGTAATTCTTACTTGAAATTTTAGAAATTTCTAACCACTACAATGTCCCCCTTGTGCAGTATCAACATAATGGCTTTGAACACCACAATTACCGGCAGATCAAGATGGATAAATATTATAACACACAATAATATATATATAATATATGTACTTAAGAGGAATATGCTACACATTTAGACCTAATTTAATTTGTAAACGAGCAATTGTAGCTAATGCAATAATAATAGTAGTAATAGTAACAGCAATGGTGTGACAACAAACATACTGTGATGGGACATTACTATCTTGACGAATACTACCGAATTATTACCATAAAAAATGTTACCATTCTTCCTGACATGACATAAATGCAGCATAAGATGAGACGGTTTTTGATGATGCAACCTCGTTAGCAGGATACAGACAATATCACTGATAAATCAGTAAAGTTCTGTCTACATACTGCATGTATCATACATGCATGTATGTGTTATCATACTGTGTAATGGTTTTAGGTTTGAGCTTCCCAGAGTAATTCTTTCCCAGAGAACTTTCTGGAAGCCCACTGACCTCCCAACAGATCCATATTGGTGGTGCCAGGGGAAGTGGCGGCTGCTGTGCTAGTGGGAGGAGCTAGAGAGACCCCGGGTTCTGCTGCTGCAGGAGTAGGTGCTGCTGCTGCAGGGGAGGGAGCGGCCTCTGCCGCGAGGGTGGGTTCAGATAGCAAGGAATCTCCCATTTCTGTGAGTATTAACGGGTTGTTTGAAATCCCCAAACAAAGGGATAAAAATAAACCCCAAAGGAATAACCAAAATAACCATTCGTGTCACCATTCAAGAAG
>JAUBNQ010000016.1:8162029-8182340 GCA_032353495.1 Ctenopoma kingsleyae
CAAACTGCTTATGCTAACGGCAGCTCAACACGCTATCTGGAGGATACTATGAAGGTGAGAAAACACAAAGTGCATTTCCTTTATTTCCACACACACTGGGTTAGCACTAACATATTTTGATGTGATGTACCGTAGGTAACCGTGAGGTGTACGAAGACTGGAGTAAAGCATCTTCACCATGCAGCCATGGAGTTTGACATTGGTGTATACTTTGAGGCCAATGGTCATGGAACTGTGAGTAGCCACACAGGAACACAGATCATGCAAAGTGCCAGTTATCATTAATCACCTGTCTGTGTCATAATGTGTTTAGGTGTTGTTCAGTAAGGCAGCTGAAGAGAAGATCCAGCAGCTCATTAAAGACTCCAACACAGATGACGAGAGGAAGGGAGCAGCTCTCATGCTGCAGAACACTGTCAATGTCATCAACCAGGTATACACTCAAGTACTGAACTGTGACATGTAGTACTATATTATACAAATGATGTAAATATCTTTATAAAGAGTAACAGTAAATTCATATTGAACCTTTCGAATTTTATCCTCTAAAGACCATAGGTGATGCCATTTCTGACATGCTGCTGATTGAAGCTATATTAGCCATCAAAGGTATGACTGTCCAGCAGTGGGACACCATCTACAGTGACCTGCCAAACAGGCAGCTCAAAGTGAAGGTACTATTATATTTATGACCTGTAATATACTGTATATTTCTGATACTTGATCCTGTAGGGAAATTGTTTTTCTTTGCCCCTCTTGTAAAAATAAAAAATATATATAATGTGTGTGTGTGTATATATATTTGATATGAAAAATATTCATATTCTGAAGCACTTCTCCAAGATTTTCTAGCTGTTTACTCATGTGTTAAAGATCTTAACAAGACCTTTATAGTCAAAAAAAGAGTACTTCATTTTGATACACCTAAAAGACGTAACAAGGGCCAAATCCTGCTGACATGAATGGCTTATTTGAGGCTGATGTCGTTCCCCTGGTTTTTGTGTGTAGGTGTCAGACCGCAGGGTAATAGACACGACAGATGCAGAGAGACGAGCAGTGAGCCCAGCAGGACTGCAGGAGGCCATTGACAGTTTAGTGAAAAAGTACAGACAGGCCCGCTCCTTTGTGAGACCCTCCGGTACAGAGGATGTGGTGAGAGTTTACGCTGAGGCAGAAACACAGGTGAGAAATCTTGTTCTGGTCTTAATGTGCAAAAATGCTTCTGAATGGGAGTGTATTGTAAATAATGCTGTTGCTCTCCACACTCTATTTGTGTTTTAGGAGAGTGCTGATGCCCTTGCACATGAAGTCAGCCTTGTAGTATATCGCCTCGCGGGGGGAGTGGGAGGTGAACCCAAACCATTGCACTAGAAACATATTCATATAAGCAATAATATAGAATCATGTCTTAGCTGGTTGAGTGCAATCCTCACTTGTAATTTATCAAAATTGCTTTTTGCTTGAAGAGGTGGCAAATTATTTTTTTCCTGTTAATTGCACTTGGTACATAATGCTATTCAATTTCTTTGTATTTGTCATTTGTAATAAGGGACACACAGAGGGAGACAATCAAGGTTTCTTATGCTACTCTTGGCTTGTTACTGCATTTTAAAACGGGCTGCCACAGGTTTATATGTAATATAAATAACCAACTACCCTGTATATATCATAATTAGAATGTCAGTGTCTCCACAAGCACAATGAGATGGTTTTTAATTATAGTTTCAGTTCACTTTTGATTAAGTGATGGTTCCTAGTAACTGGAATCTTTTTGAACTTTACTGTCATATTTCTGCTTTTAAACAGTGAAATCAAATGTTTACATGATGAAATTGTAACTTGTTTACTTCCTTGTATGTTCGTTGGAAACACTATGCAGCTTTAGTTTAATTAAATAAAAACAGTGAAAATGATGTGCATGTGTGTAATTTTCAGTGTTAAAGTTTAGTAACACTGGTGACTTCACACATCCTCTGATTAAAATAAAAAACAAAACTATACTTGCTTCCTGTTTATTTTGATGCTTTCAAAGTTAGTGACACACAGGAGGATTAAACGAGCAGAAAAAGAAAGAGAAGCTGACAGAGAGGAGCAGGCAGAGCAGAGTGACAGGACACAGCATAAAGTCTCTATGGAGGGTAAATACAGTGTTCAAAATGAGCACATGCAGTTTTTTTTTTTAACCACTCCTGAATTAAAGGATTTTCAGTGCAGCAGTGGAAAAGGTTAGACTAACTTGACCTTGACATGAAACATTGATATATGAGTCAGCAAAGGTTGCACAGTATGATTTGGGACATGTAAATGGTTCATTCTTCATCAGTGATGTCAGCTGCTCCAGAAATGGTGATGGTGCGCTCTTGTGTGTTGCTCTCGTAAGTGTCTTCATCTGTCTTAACTGTTCTGGGGGAAAGAAAAGCATCAGCTAAAAGAATAATAATAGGAAAGATTGCTGTTTCGTTTGGCACACATTCTGTGCCAAATTCCCTTTCTACCTGATGAGGACAGTCTTCCTCTCGGTCATCTTAGTGGCTTGTTCCTCTAAGCTACCGTCTGTCTGTGTGTCCGATGAGGCAACCTCCACTCGTCTACCACCTGGAGCCTTGTCATCCTTTCCACTGCTTGTGCCACTGGGGGATTCCTCTAGCTTTGAAGCCACTGCAGGGGCAGGACTATCAGAAGCTAATGTTGAGGCAACATGCATGCTACTAGTGAGATGGAGAGCATTACGTACCAGGCCAGTCAGACGGCTGTCTTCTCCTTCGATCAGCTTCCTGCCAAATATCCAAAGGGAAGCGAAGTTACAAAAATGAATTTGGACATCGCTCCCTCGTGTATTTTCTACTAAATGTATAACAGAAATGGCATTGTGATCATCTTAGATACACGTTAGGTTGTCTTCACCTGTAGGTGGTGATCTCAAGCTCCAGAGCCATCTTGACATTCAGTAGGTCCTGATATTCACGCACCAGCAAAGCGATCTTCTCTTTGGTCACCCTTAGATCCAGCTTAATGGCCTCTATACGATCCTGTTGAAGTAGAACACAGCTGAATAATTGTTTATTTTACATGAATAAGATGTTCAGAAAATGTCTTTACATTCATTATGAGCTAATATGAAAAGTGAAAGGCTTTTAGCAATATACTGTAAATAAATATAATTCCATATCATACCTGTAAATCCCCCTGGTCCTTCTTGTATTTCTCCACTGCATCATGCATCTGAGCCTCCAAATACTCGTTCCTCGTCTTCAGTGTCTCCAATTCACGTTCCTTGTTAAGAATCTACATAAACCCATATACACATAGCTTTTTGTGGCTAAGAAGTGATAGACAAGATTTCAAGATAAGAGAAACTTACTTACATCTTTCTTATAGCCTGCAATTTCCTCTCTCAGACTTCGCACACTTTGAATATGTTTGGTGGAGGCGTTGCTCAAGTCCTGAAACTTTGTTCTGTACCAAGTGTCCATTTCCTAAAGAGACATAACCGTATCTAGTGCTTTACAGAACTATATTTTATTATTTCATACATGCTGTTTGTAGTCACAGATGTGTTGAAATCAGAAATATTTGTAAGCACCACACCTGTAGGTTTTTGGCAGCAATGCTGTCATACTGAGACTGAATCTTTCTGAGAGCAGAGGAGAGATCTGGGAGGTCAAAGGTCAAGTCCACTTTAGATGTTGCTGAATAGAGCTGCTGCATCAGCTCCTCAATTTCCTTTCAGTGGAGCACAAATAATCATATGTTATATGGAAACATGTTGGTAAGTAAGATTCACTCTGCACCACAAGTTACTCATAACTTCTCTCTTGTGAGCCTCATATGAGTCATTCTGCTCCATTGATAATTACCAAGTCTATGCTGTAACTCACATTATCCATCTACATTAAGATCTTGATTTAAGTATAACCTGTCATAAGCATAATTATCAGCCCATTAAACCATTACTGAAAAAATGAAAGACACTGAAACAACCAGACACTGATTCATCTACACAGTATTCTGTGTGTGAACAGATGATGAGACACACACGCACACACACACACACCTCCTTGTGAACTCTCTGCAGGAAGGCCAGCTGAGTCTCCAGGTTTTCCAGCTGCTTCTCCAGAGCAATGCGGACTGAGGTTGCTTTATCCACATCCTGGGACATGATGTTTGGATGGTTAGGTGAAATAAAAGCTTGAATTCGTAACAAAATTCTTATTTGGAAAAAGCTAGGCTTCCCACTGTGTCTCACCGGACGTAGATGCTCAATGTTGTGCTCTATCTTCTTCCTGGCCTCCACAGCCTCATCGTGTTTGACCTTCAGTGCGTTAAACTGTCCCAACATCGCCTCTTTGGCTGCCAAAGACATGTCCTGTGCAGACCGGGGATATATTGAGCAAAGTGTTTTGATTAAGCAGATATTTGAGTAGAAAGGAGGATCAATAAGACTGGACAAACACCTGGCCTCTACACTAATCACAACAACCCATTTGCGCTCATGAGATAAACCCCTCTCACCCTCTGGATTCTCATCTGCTCAGCTTCACTATTAAGGTCTCTCAGCTGAGACTCATACAGCTGCCTGAGAACTGAAGATCTGTCGTGGCGGCCCTTCAGGGCCTCAATCTCAGCTTCCAGCAGCTTGTTTTGTGACTCCAGTGTTCGCACCTATAATAAGGCAAACAGATTGAGTTAAAAAAAAAACTGCCATTTATTGCTTAATTAATAATATCTGATTTGTGACTATTGTCTTTAATTAAGTATTACGAGTTTGGAGTGTAAAGGTTAAATGAAAAGTAAGTTGAAAGAAGAGAAATTGTGTATCAGAGATGGTATGTTTGGTATTTAAAAAGGGAGACATGACACCTTTTCAATATAAGCTGCCAGGCGGTCATTGAGGGTGACCATCTCCTGCCTCTCATTGGTTCGAGTCATCATAAAAGCTTGGTTCTCTGCTGCAGCCGCATCCAGGTCCAGTTTTGGCCCGAGTCCCATGGACATACCAAAGCACAGAGCTCCCATACTGGCACTGCTGTAGAAGGGACCAAAAAAAGAGCACCACCATCGTAATTCTTCATTCAGAACAGTTTTGATATGCAGGCTGCTTATTCATGCACTTGCAAACATTAATTGCAAATGCTCAGTGCATTAAACCTAAACAGTTCACTTTTCAAGGTGTTCTTGGAAGGCCTGTGATTTAAACCTCCTGTCGTCTATTATCTTTCTGTAACTTCTCAACAATTTCACGACAACACTAAAATCAGCACAGAAGTCATCACAACATATGAGTGTCCTAAAGGTAGGTGACCCACCTGGTCATGCGAGATGTATGCGAGGCCCTGCGCCCCATCGTGGCACCACTTCGAGTGAAACTGACCGAGCGGTGGCGGGTCTCCCTGCGGGTGGGAGAGGGACTGGACACCCGGAGCTGGTAGGAAGAGGAGGTGGACAGGGCGTCCTCGAAATGACGACGGTATGAGGACATCCTCTCTGGACTGTGGCTCATGTTGACTTTTCCTGCAAGTGCTGCAACGTTCAACCGGAGACTGGAAACTGGTCACTCACACCTTCAGTGTGCGGCGGGGTCTTTATACGATCCTCAGGACTACAGAGGAATGTTGGACCTTCCCAACACCAGGGTGACTGTCCATATAAATATTTATCACTGTCAAGTCAAGAAATGTACTCATTACAGGTTGAGTACTTGCTCATTAAAGACTTTTAAATGTGTTATAGTTAAATCCAACTTTAAACCTACGTAATGTGGTACGTAATATACGTAATATATTGTGTTGCGGTGTTTACTCACATTAACTGACCTACGACTGTATATTCAATCATAATGTTGCGTTAGGTGTTTTGCTAATACATTTATGACTTATATCAATAGTTCACCCACCCACCGCTCCATCCTTTATCCCTTTGTGCGTCAGTTTAACATATTGGATTGTTTTCCAATTGAAGTTATGAAAACACATTTTAATGAGAAAAAAAACCACTAAATCAATCACTTGCTTTCAAGGTGGAACTGAAATACTGGAACTATTCCACAGACTTTCCTGTCTTTTTCCGGACGGTTTTTCATGTTACACCAGTGTCTGGTCTGCTGAACTACTTTACCTGCGATAATCACTTCTTTGTAGGGAAAAATATCATTTTAAAGGGTTGTTTTCTGCCCCAACTACTACAACATGGCGGGAAACTTCTGGCAAAGTTCTCATTAGTAAGTTCTTTCTCAGATTTTGACATATTACGTATTTATTTTGTAAATCGCCGTCTTTGTTGTGAGGCCTAGCTGTGTCTGTGCGGAATCGTACGGCAGCGTTAGCAGTCTCTCCTGAACTCTTTTACTGTTTAAAAATAGATATACACAAACAGAAAGAAGCGCATTTGAAAATAATGGTCGTTTTAAAGAGCTTAATTGAATTAGTCTAGTTTACTTTTACCGTTGCGTTGCTCCGCGACAGTACCGTTTTGCCTAGCACAGTGGTAATAATTTTGTGCTATCCGCTTGCTAGGCTGCTTAACATTACAGTTTGACAACCCGCTACTGATGTGATTTCATATAAATAATATGATTATTGTATGTTTCAAAGTCTGCAGTGGGTCCTGGACAAGCAGGACTTAATGAAAGAGCGCCAGAAAGACTTGAAGTTTCTTACAGAGGAGGAGTACTGGAAGCTACAGATCTTCTTCGCCAATGGTATTTACAGTAGAAAAAGTAGTGCTACTTTCCTGTTTTTTGCATAAATTGGTAATGAAATTATATCTGATTTTCGTCAAATTTTCAAATATCAAAGAACACAATAGCTGATAAACACTTAACAGTCAGAATCTATCGTGAGAGATCACACATACAAAACATACAGAGTGATGTGGACAAAGTAATGACAACACCAGAGTTCTAATGTCACTAAATGTCAGTAGGAGTCAGGTGTTGGCAAACCTGTAGTCCAATCAATGCAATAAAAATGGAGGTGTGGTATAGAACTACCTTGACTTATATAAACATTGTCAGTGTGCTGTTCAATAGCAGCATCAGCTGATGTGACCTATGCCTCAAAAAAAGAGATCTCAGAAGATCTGTGATCAGCAGTTGTTGATTTGCACGCAATCTCAAAGAGTTGAAAAATCAATCAGTCCACAGTTAGACAAATTGACTGTAAATGGAGATGATTTGTTCTGTCGCAACTCTCCACAGAAGTGGGCACTCCACCAATATCACTCCAAAGGTGTAATACAGAATGAGGTGAAAAGGTGTAACAGCTAAAGACTGAAAGAGCTGGTTAACATCTCTGTTCATGAGTCAACCAAATGTAAAACACTGAACAGGCTTGGTATCAATGGCAGGACACCACAGAGGAAGCCATTGCTGCCATTGATGTGACGTGTTCAATAAAGACATGAAACATCATGACTGTTTGTGTTCCATCACCATAGTAACATTGTGTTTGATATGTGTGACCTTGGTAAAGATGAGATCACATTTCATGACAAATTAATGCAGAAAACCAAGAAATTGAAAATGGTTCCATTACTTTTTCGGAAGACTGGATTTATGTCACAGTATTTTATGACCCAAGTCTTGTGTTTTTACATACCTGTTAACCCTAATATTGTATATGCAGAATTGATCATGACTTGTTACATTTGTTGCTTTTTTAAGTAACCTGACAAACTCTTAGAATAGAACTTTTTTTTAGAACATTTATATAGAACATTATATAGAACATTAGAATAGAACATTTTTCTCCATCTCTCTCAGTGATCCAGGCTTTAGGGGAACACCTGAAGCTGCGACAGCAGGTCATTGCTACTGCAACTGTATACTTCAAACGTTTCTATGCCAGGTAAGCAAGGGGTAAAGCTCAGAATTTACATTTACTATATAATTCTCATTTGGCACTGGTGTTGACTGCTTCTTGTTTACAGATACTCCTTGAAAAGTATAGACCCAGTGCTCATGGCTCCTACCTGTGTTTTCCTGGCTTCCAAAGTTGAGGTATGAATGTTTCTGTGATGCCAGTAAGACATTAATTTCACTTCGCATCTTGTAAAATGGAAGTGGAAAAATGATACAATGAGTTAAATTCAGTTATATACCGCCAAATCACAACAAAAATAATCTCAAGGCACTTAAGGTTTAAGACCTTACAGAACATAAGAATATTACTATATATAGAATTATGTAGAAAACCCAACAAATCCTACCTTACAGTAGTAAGTGACAGTGTAGAGGAAAAACTCCCTTTAATGGAAGAGACCTCCTGCAGAACAAGGCTTAGGTTGGGCCATCTGCCTCGACCAGCTGGGACGTCATATGCACTTTTTATTGTGTCCATTCTACCCTGTGGTTTGCTGAATTTAGCCCGAACATTAATGCCCTAATGTCCCTTTCAGGAATTTGGAGTGGTTTCTAATACCAGGCTGATATCTGCAGCAACGTCTGTGTGTAAGTGACAGTTCCAGTAATATGTGTCCTAAACTTAGAGAATAGCACAACTTTTAAAGTTCATATAGCTGAGACAGAAACGTTTTGCTCTTTTTCTTTAATAGTGAAAACAAGATTTTCTTATGCCTTTCCAAAGGAGTTCCCCTACAGAATGAATCATGTAAGTAAATGATCTTGTATTACATTTCTCTTTTATGCATTATCATTCTGAGTAACTTATACACTGTTTATTGTGCCAATAGGCACAAAATAACAATTGATTTTCAATTTAATTAATTTTATTTGTGTAGTGTCAAATCACAACAAAAGTCATCTCAAGGCTCTTTACACTGTGAGGTTAAGACTTTACAAAATTATGTGGAAAACATATGCAACTATATAAAGTTGTGCAAGCACTAGGCGACAGTGGAGAGGAAAAACACCCTTTAACGAAAGAAACCTCCCACAGAGCAAAAGTTATCGCTCAGCCAGAGTGATAAGACAATTTCCCTCAGAGTTTAATAAAGTTTTTTTTAATCTTGAAAGTACCTAATTAGTCTTCAATGTATATTTGTGCATGAGGGGTATGCAGGACACTGTGTCATGTTTGAGTACAGCTTTGTAAAGGTAAAAGAACATTTTGAACCAAAAACTGAAAAGAGATGGGCTGTAGTTTAAGCTCAAGTGTAAAATGCCAGTTCCAAAACTGAACTAGACATAGTTCAATATTTAAACTTTACTATATGTATAATATATGTGTTTATACTTGAAACACATAATAATGTTCTTGCTTCCTTTGAAAAGCTATTTATGCTCTGATGTGTTGCATTACAGCAGACTAAAAATGCATTACACTGTGTATAACACCTTATTGTCTATAAGTATGTGAGATTCCACAACTGATGTTTGCACTCCTATGATAAAAATTTACTTGCTGTGGGAAATGGCTTTGACCGTGGCTGCCCGTGTGCACAGGTATGCATAATTGTTCTGTGTAGCATCTGTCATTGTGGTGTCAACTGCCAGCATTTTATTTATTCACTGTCTTCACCAAGTTGTCCAGAGGTCACCAGGGCTGTTCTGACATGCTGCCTGTCGAGAGAGCTGTGTAAAATATTATTTATAGTGAGTCACCATGGAGCGATAGGAGGGAGTGGCACAGTAGAGAATGAGTTAGCGGGGTGCTGTGACTGGTCAAAGTAATTTTTCATGTCCACTCAGAAGATGTAGTTAAGTAGAATGATGGCACAGGGACATGCATGTTGTTTATCTGTGTTTCCCTATATAGTAATGTAAAATACAACTGAATGAGCGAAGCAAACTATATAGATTTTACAACATCCAAATATTTGATGTATGGTTTAGTGAAGATGTGTATATGAGCTGTGTGCAGTGCCTCATCGCAGGTTGTAAACTACCCAAGTTTCATGTTTGATGCTGTTTCCATCTGTGTTTTTACAGATATTAGAATGTGAGTTCTACCTTTTGGAGCTGATGGTGAGTACAGAGAGCTTTGTATCGTGCCTGCTTAAAAACATTGCTGTGACTGGCTTGATTGACTGGATGACTTCTCTTTAATGTAACTTTTGTTTCAGGACTGCTGCCTGATCGTGTATCACCCTTACAGGCCACTGTTGCAGTATGTGCAGGATATGGGACAGGAGGACATGTTGCTGCCTCTGGCCTGGTAGGATGTTCTGTAGATGTTTATGTTTCTTTTCTGAAATACTAGATTCTGCTGTATTTGATAGGCTCACTCAGTTGTGTGTCTTAACCAGGCGAATAGTGAACGACACATACAGGACAGACCTGTGTCTGCTCTACCCTCCATTCATGATCGCCCTGGGTAAGATCTGTCCCCAAGCAATTAGCTTTATGTCTATGTAGTGTAGTTACTGACTTAAAAAAGCTTTGTTCGACGTAGCATGATCAATTCCTTGTCTTTTTCTCCCACAGCTTGTTTACATGTCGCCTGTGTGGTGCAGCAGAAAGATGCCAGGCAGTGGTTTGCAGAGCTCTCTGTTGACATGGACAAAGTAAGTTTGACCTCTGTTACCTTACAAAAATAGCATATATTGTTTTTGATGAAAAATGTGACAAAATGTGTTAATAAAACAGGCGCTAACTTAAGTTATAGAATTCTTAAATGTGTGATTCTTGAAGGACTGTATTTGAAACATTAACACTTGTAGCCACTGCTTGTACCAGGTGTGCCAAACTGAATGCTCAGCTGCTTTACACTTAGTTTGTAATTCTATAACACACACTTGCAAAACTGTAAAGACAAGACTCAGTTACTGCAAATGCTTGATTACAACTGTTGCCGCCAAGGGTGTCACAACCAGTTATTAGGTTTAGGGTGAAATAACTTTTTACACATACAGCAGGTTTGAACATCTTTTTTCCCTTAATAAATTAAATCATCATTTAAAAACTGCATTTTGTATTTACTCAGGTTATCTTCATGTGATATTAAAATTAGGTTGATGATCTGAATCATTAAAGAGGCGGGAAACACTTTTTCACAGCACTGTAGTTGATGCTTAGTACATATTTTTTCTTGAAAGAATTTGATGACTGTTTGCTTTTTATAAGAGATGAATAATGTTTTGCTGGTTTGGTGGAAGGTTTTGCAAAAAATAGCCTATAGTTTGAAAATACTGCAATCAAAAAAAAAAAAAGTAAAAGTCGAGCTACTTATAGCTTTGTGTGTTTGTTTTCCGTGAAGATCCTGGAGATCATCCGTGTCATTCTGAAGCTCTACGACCAATGGAAAAATTTTGATGACAGGAAAGAGATAGCTGCAGTGCTGAACAAGATGCCCAAGCCTAAACCTCCTCCCAACAGGTATGTCTGACATACTTCTGTCTCCCTTTTGTAATATATAGTATACCTATAGATATTTTATTCAATAGATTGTAGTGTTTTCAAGGTGGAAAAAACTTCTTCACCATTAAATGAAATAAGTAACAAATTATAGTGAGTATTTTGAACAAGACATAATGAGTATAACGTTTTATTTACCTGATGTCATAATGAATGCAAATCTTACAGTGGTGAGATTGTGTAGTTAGAAAACTGAAAAAATCCTGACAACACTCCCCACTAAATGTTGGGGAAATCTGACATGCATTTTTTTTTCTCTGTGATCTTTGTGTAATTGTTTTCTTCTCTGTGTCCTGTCTCCAGTGAGAGTGATCAGAGCTCCAATGGGAACCAAAGCAACTCCTACAGCCAGTCTTAGCGCGATGTCTGTACTTACCTACAATCCATAATGTTGATGTAGAGTTGTTTAAAATCCAACGCAGCACGACCTGATGTCAGCTGAAAAATCACACCTCATCTGACCAATAACTCTTTGTCATTGACTGATAACAAATCTGAGAGCCATGTTTTCACGTTCCTTCACTGATCATTATGGGTCTATGGATTGAGGAAGTGTCCATTTAAATGGCTGCAGTGAACAACCCACCAGTGACAACAGGGAGTTGTGTAATTGTTTTGTCTCGGTGAGGCTGTTCTGTTCTGTTTCAGACTTGAAATGAACTAAAACTGAGGAATCCTGGGGAGGAACAGGGGACCTGGGAATGTTGGCTATGTTGGGGTTAGAAACTTGTCATTGTGATAATCCTGATACCCTTGAACAGCCCAGAGGAGCGAGTCATGTCATGCGGAGCTCCACGGCATTCGAGAAAACTTGATCACAAGTACTGTTTGTGTGTGTGTGTGTGTGTGCGTGGGTTTTCATTCCTCAGGGACTATAGTGCAGCAGTAAAATAACTTGATCCTGTGCTGTTTAAGGAGTGGAT
Source organism: Ctenopoma kingsleyae (assembly GCA_032353495.1). Taxonomy (NCBI): domain Eukaryota; kingdom Metazoa; phylum Chordata; class Actinopteri; order Anabantiformes; family Anabantidae; genus Ctenopoma; species Ctenopoma kingsleyae. The sequence continues at coordinate 8,174,264 of JAUBNQ010000016.1, forward strand.
GTGATTGGATGTCACCGTGTGCAGCTGTGGTGTGATTGGAGTCCCCTGCTGTCTGAGGATCTGTGCTGGTTGATCATGAACTGTGGCAGGAATAATCCCAGGAGGCTTTTCTTTGAAGTCGACACAAACTCTTAATACCAGAATATACTGTTTTAAATAATGACACCTCCATCTCCTCCCTCCCATTCCTGCGTCCCTTTTGTACATAGCCTTATAATTCTGTTCATTTGTTTTATCTTTTCTTATCTTAATTAAGTAAACTTGGATGGAGATCATGAGCTGGTTCAGCTTCATATTTGTGTTTCGTATGAAAATGTCCTTTTTGTTTCAGTGTCACGATTCTGAAGTTTATACTTTACTTCCTTATTTTTCAGTTAAACACAAATCACAGTTGCTCTAGATTTTCAGGTAATGTGTTGGTTGTACATTGTCTTTTTTCTACTTTTCTGCCATGTACTTAATCATTTTATTGTGGCCATATGTGTGTGCACCTGTAGGTGTCTATCATTTTTGTGTTGTAATGCAGTGGGAGCTGTGTGTGTGTGTGTGTGTGTGTGTGGCTTGGCTCAAAACAAGGTGCTTGGAAGCCTTACAAACCTTCAGCTGGTGATTAAGGAAAGAACTTCATAAAAGCACATTGACCCCTTCAGATGAACTATTAAGTAAATTGTAGGTGTGAATTTATGTTGAATTAATTAGACATTGTCACTTTACGAAAGCACCTAAAACAGTTTGATAAACACCACTTTTACATAATTTCTTCACGTGGAGAAAAGCGATAGTAGTGAGACAGTGACTCCTTTGATAGAAGCAGATGCAGTCTGGTTTTGTTTGCCTTCTGGGTTTTTCCTCTGCTTCAGCAGGCTCCATCTGCTACATGACTGGTCACATGACTGGGTGTGAGAATTAAAGGGCTTCACCCCACCTGAAGATTCCTACTAGTCCTGACTTTAAAGCATTTGCTAAAATATGTTTTACTTGAAGCTCTGTGTTTCTGTCTGTGTCTGAGGATTGTTTATGGAAATAAAATGTATGATGTCTAAGTAGTGTCACTGCTGCTATTCAAGCTCCAAATGTCGGTTCGTAGAGTATGTAATCCTCCAGCAGCCTTAGCTACTCATTTATCATTGATAGTAACAATATATAAACTGTGGTAGGACCCCTAGTGGTGGAGAAAACGAAGCGTATTACAGATCAGTTCTGACATTATTGGCCAATACATTGAAATTAAAGTAATATTAATATACAATATATTACAAAAATGTTCACTTGAATTTATGGTTAAGAAATTGTAAATGAGTACTGGACGATGTATTTACCTGTAGTTGCATGTAGGAGTTTGTGGCACGATGACGTCACTTAAAGTGTACAAAGAGCAGCGGAAGTTCTACGACATAAGTTCTTCAAAATAAAAGTTATTTCGTAGGCGTATAAAGATACTTGGTTGTGCAGAGCAATAAACATCAGTTAAAAAACGGGAAAAACGTATTCGTTAAGATGTTTTTATGGGGAGTAGGATGTTATGATTAAAATGACATGCATAGCAACAAAAGTACCATAGCAATGAACGCACTTTTAAATGTACCTGAATTAGGCATCCAGAGGTCCGTTTTGAAGTTGTATTTAATTTTTGTGACCATATATATCGTGGATTTTGATACTATTGCTTATTACTTGTTTGTTTTTTTAATTATTATTATTTACAATGGTATGAAAACATTTTGGCACTCCTGAACAATTTCAACAAAAAAAATACACCCTACAAATGAGTACTTTTGCACATAAGTGTATATAGCCTGTTTTATACATATACATGTCTTATAAATTCGTCTACTATAATAGCTTGTGTGTTATTAATACATAAATCCAGTTATTATTTCTATACCACTACTACTAGTATTATTAATTCTTTAAGCCTAGAATTTTTCACCTTTTATTTTGAAGGATACAGCCGGATGTATTTTGTTTATTTTGTCTGACTTTGTCAGTGACAGGAGGGAGGCCACAATCAGCGGGCTGCGGAGGATGTCGACCCCGCTGCGGGGACACGCTCCGGGCGGGATGCTTGTGTCCAGGCGGCTGTCTCTCGCCCCGTCGCCCCGCTCCTGCAGCCCTCGGCACCCATGAAGCCTCCGCTGATGAAGCTCCGAGCTGCCAGAGTGAGGCGGAAAGTGGCCGGAGACAGAGAGCATGCACTGGCGCGTCGGCTTCGCCTGGACGGGGTCGTGTGTGGTTGATCTTGGCCAGAACCAGAGCTTCTCCTCCGGCCTGCTGGGCTCCGATGAGCAGCTCTCGTTTTATGGGTACATCATCGCCTACCCACTGCAGGACTACGGCGGGATAATGTCAGCTCTGGGCTCGGACTCGTGGTGGCGGAAAACGCTGTATTTGACCGGAGGGGCTCTGCTCGCTGCTGCTGCTTATCTGCTGCACGAATTGCTGGCCATCAGGTACAAACAACAAGCTGCAGAGCTCATCACTTCCCACAGTCAGGCCTCTTACTGGGCCAGAGAATAATCGATCAGAAAACCGCTCTGGATCTTATTGTGTTTATGTTTCCACTCCACATCACCCAGCTCTGCTGTTTTTCCACTGGGGTTTGTATTACTTCATCTGGTCAGGTTGGGCGGGGGTGAGAGCGAGGTTTTGGAGAATCGTGAGTGGGTGGGTTTTGATGTAACGGATCCACCACCACCACATCTCCATCCTCACAAACACATCCAGTAGGACATTTCTAGCTGCTATTCTCTTTTTTCTTTTATTTTTTACAATGAAACCACGCGAGAGAGGTTGATGAGGGTCGCGGCTTTTATGGCCTCAAAATAATAAATCAATCAATAAATGACTGATTTCCCATGTTGTTTGTAGGAGGGAATAGTCTGTCATTCCTCGGGCCTGTTAATAAAATAACTCTGTGTTGACATTACAGACTGAGAGTAGGTCACTTTCATTTGTCTGTATTTCAAGGACGAGGCGACATGTTGTATAGGATCATGGTGTCTTTGATTTATTGTGACCCCCCCCCCCCCCACACACACACACACACAGCTTCATACACACCTTCCGGAGTTTGGTTTCAGTCTTAAGCGCTGCTGTTATGGAAAGAAACAACCTTTCAAACTCTAATATAAACACCAATGCCCTAAATACACTAGTCTGTCTACAGCTAGCAGCTGAAAACAGAAGTGTAACGTAATAAATATAAAAACAATATAAAAACATTACATTCATCATGATTGATTATTCATTGATAAAAATGAAGGTTTGGGACCGATTGAGTCGGCTGTCCTTGGAACATCTCGGGTTACCTGCAGTCCAGGTCCATAGTAGTACTACAGCACAATTAAAAACAAAATTGTATATCAAAATAAAAGTCGCAGAGAGGAAGGCACATTCATCCATCATCTAAACCGCTTATCCTCATCTGACTACGTGACATTGCGGTGTCCAGCACCAACATACAGGAGTGTTTTGGTTTGTTATTGCAGCCAAAGTGAGCGGACATTTCAGCACCACAGTGGGACAGACAGCTCCTGTGGTCCCACACTGCTGCTGTTTTCTTTTTCACGCTTCAGCACTTTGCACAGTGAACAGCTCCGTGTCACTCTGCGCCGTGACCCACGTGAATCTGTTGCCATTTGTGGCGCAGTGTTTGCTCGTGATTTGTTTGTGTTTGATCTATTTACTACAGCTATATAGATGTAATGAGTAAAAAGTGCAATATTTCTATATTCTGACTCCAGCAAGGTACAAGTACCACAAAACTGAACTTTCTATTCAGTAAAATGTTCCTAGTGTGATTGTGAAGATTACAAACATCTCTAATATAAGTTTACACACACACACACAGTTCGTTTCTTGAGCCTTTCCTTCTGCTTGATGTTCACTTCTGTTATTATTTGCTCCGTACAGGAAAGAGGAGGAGCTGGACTCTAAAGATGCCATCATACTCCACCAATTCTCCAGGCCCAAAACTGGCGCTCCGTCCCTGTCCCCTTTCTGCCTTAAGATGGAGACCTACCTCCGCATGGTCGACCTACCCTATCAGGTAACGCTGCTGTTATGTGTCTGAGTAAAAATGCTAATACTGTGTCCTAAGGTGACACATTTGAGCGCACACATGAGTGACATGAGTGCACATTTACAATTCACCGTGATAAGGTTTTAATCCTCATTTCTTTGCAGTAAAGTCCTTCCTTTGTCATCTTGTTGAAATTACTTTTGCTGTAATCAAAAGTCACTCAGTTTCCTGAAATAGATCATTAAAATTTTATTTAAATTATGTTTCTTGATTCAATTCCAATTTAATTAATCTAATACCAATCAGTAGCCATTTCCTCTGTTAACATATCAGTTTAAACTGTTTTAGTTTCCTTTCCTCTTCTTTTCTGACTTCTCTCGGGCACATGGCCCCCCCACCTCCCCTGATTCCTTTCTTTCCCGCAGAACTACTTTGATGGGAAGCTTTCACCACAGGGAAAGATGCCGTGGATTGAGTACAACCAGGAGCAGGTGTGTGGCACTGAATTCATCATCGACTTCCTGGAGGAGAGATTGGGCATGAGCCTCAACAAGAGCCTGACGCCGCAGGAGAAGGCCATATCTCGCGCCATCACCAAAATGGTAGAGGAGCATTTCTACTGGTGAGGGACCACTGAAGTTCACACTGCTTTTTCTAGAAGGTGAACTGTAAGTAGAAGGAAAAAGCAGTGAGCAGAAGGTGGCACTGCACAAAAGTATCATGCACATCTGAGAGAGATTGAGAGGTTTGACATGCTGTTTCTTACATGCTCTGTGTAAAATTGTATTTCTTATTTCTCTCCAGTATCTAAAGGCAGTAGGGCTTCATATGACACTTTGTGAGGAACATGTCAACAATTTGAGTACTTATGTTAATCAAGAGATGTGCGTCTGTGTGTGCTTGTGTCCCAGGACCATAGCTTACTGTCAGTGGGTAGACAATCTGGAGGAGACCCAGAAGATGCTGTCAGTGAGCGGACCACTGAGTGACCTGCTCAAGTGGATCCTGAGTCACCTGACCGGCGGGATCATCAAGAGGGAGATGTATGGTCACGGGATTGGGCGGTTCTCCAAGGAGGAAGTTTATGCCCTGATGGAGAAGGACATGCGAACACTGTCCACTCTACTAGGTGAGAAACCTGAACATTAATTTAAATTTAAAAAGTAAAAAAACTCAACTTTTGAAAGAGTAGAATCTATTGTGATACAGCTCATGTCCACTGTTTACAGAGAGATTTAAGGACATTCACAAGTTTGTGTGACACGGTGTGACATGCGTGTTCATTTATTTAACATGGAAGCCAATCAGCAGGTTTACTGAGCAAGTAAAACAACTGTAATGTTTTCAGTGTGTGCTTTGAGAACTATAAATATCTACATCATGTTTGCACAAGTCCATGAACAGCAGTAGCTACAAAAACTGTAATGATAACACAATACCGACATCTTGTGGTGAGCACAGAGCATTGCAGTCTAAAAAAATCAAAAAATAATCAATGCATAACCTTCGGAAGTGAGTGGCACAGTGGTGTAATGGTGAGCACTGTTGCCTCACAGCAAGAGGGACCTGGGTTCAAATCCATGTGTTGTCCAGGTGCTTTTCTTTCAGTTTGCATGTTCTCCCTTTCTTTCTCCCGGTATTCTGGCTTCCTCCCACCATCCAAAGACATTCAGGTTAGGTTAATTGGTGACTCTAAATTTCCCATAGGCGTGAATGTTTGTCTGTCTCTATATGGTGACCTTTCCAGGATGCACCCTGCCTCTTGCCCAGTGACAGCTGGGATAGGCTCAAGCACTCTGAGAGGACAAGGTTGGAACCACTGGCAGTTTGTGGTGCAGGTGCCAGGGAGACATTTCTAAAAGTGTGCATGTGGAGCAGTGTTTAGTTGTGTCAAATAGTGCTTATTAAGTCTTCACAAGTTTTCACAAGCCTAAAGGCATTGATTGATGCCTTTGACGCCGTGTTCCAATGACATAGTTAAAATTTGTGCTGATTGATTGATTGTTCTGTGTGCTGTTTCAGGTGATAAAAAGTACCTTATGGGGTCCAAGCTTTCAACAGTAGACGCTGCAGTGTTCAGTCATCTGGCACCTGCTATGTGGACGCTACCAGGAACACGGCCGGAGCAGCTAATTAAAGGTGAGAGTTTACAATGCTGAAAAGAGCTCAAAAGCGTGTTGTTTAGAGAACCATTCAAAGCATTGTACCTACTCACTGATGACTCTGTCCCCTGCAGGTGAGCTGATCAACCTGGCCATGTACTGTGAGCGTATCCGCCGGCGTTTCTGGCCCGAATGGTTTGTAGACCTGGAGGATTTCTGTTATGACACCACAGAGGGCAGCGCCTCGCACTCTAAACTCCCCGATCTGGGCCTCTACTCCCGTACAGACACTTTCCAGGATGATACACACACACACACTTCACACACTCACACACCACAGGGCCCGCCATCGCCTGACAGCGACCCCACGGGCCACTCCCTGTATGACTCTGACATGGACACAGAGTGCTCTGAAATAGACCAGCTAAAGTGTTGACAAAACTTAAACTTACTCACCACAGGTGGGAGGTGCATCCCACCTGTACACAGCCCCCCTACCTCTTAGAAAAGAAAATTACTGGGGAGTGGTTTTGGTGTTGCCTATGTCGGCGGAGAAGTTGAAGATGTAAAGGTTTAACTTGCACATGGTAGTGGAGGAATGATTGCAACAGAAGGAAAGGTGAAACAAAGAAAGGAAAAAAGTGAAGGGAAAGACCAGAAGAAGCAGAAACAGATTGAAAAGTAAGAAGTAGAAATATTAAAACTAGGAGTAAATGATGCCGCTGCTGAGAAGCTCCTCCACATGATCAGCATCATCTGCAGTCACAACCTTCTAACCTGTTTTGTGTTGCTGTAACCATGACAACTACGTGCGTTCCTTGTAGCATCTTGCACCTCCCAGTGTTGTGTGTGTTTAAATGCCTTGTATCGATATGATATCGACACGTGGGGAACTGTACAGGATTTCTGTGTATAAACACGGTGTAAATATATAAATGGGTCAGATTTGATTCTCAGATTTAATAGATAGAATATTTGATTATATAAGTATAAATAGTAGGCATAGAAAAGTGCAAATATAAAACACCTCCCCTCATAAATATTGTAAATACTGTAGGCGTTTCTCCTATAAAATCCATTTTGTGTTGGGCTCAGTGACCAAATTGTCTTCTAACAGTTTTGATGAATCCCCACTCTGCTAGGGATCAGTAGGTGTGTGTATCTGTCCACACAACAGGGATATTACAGCAGTGCCTCCTGCCCATATTTACTGTATATACATTAGTGCAGTTAAATTGTTTGGAAATAATGGATGGTAAACTGCAGTCTGCTGTAAGCACTTTGGAAATATTTTTCGTCTTACTGAGACAATTATTTTGCCAAAAATCATATTTCCTTCCCCACATTAGAAGCATAATATGACAGTGTTTGTCAATAGGTTTAGATTGTCATTGAGGACAGTAGCTTTAGATCAAATAGGCATTTTACATGTATTCAAGCATTTAGAGCGAGTCAAACAATCATGTAGAAATAGATATATAGCGTGAATGAAAGTGCATGGCTGGTACGTGCCAGTGAAAATGTCCCTTTACACATCATGTAGATAGTTTTATCTACACTGTATCTGGCTTATTAAGTTTGATGTGTGCTGCAGTTTATTTTTTGGTGCCTCTGATCAGATCACCCACAAAGAGATGTAGCCATTAGAGATGTAGTCGGGTGTTTTAGACATACAGTCATGGCTGGAATTATCAGCACCCCTGGAACTTTTCCAGAAAATGCACCATTTCTCCCAGAAAATTGTTGCAATTGTTTTGGTATACACACGTTTATTCCCTTTATGTGTATTGGATCAACACAAAAAAAAATCAGAGAAAAAGCTAAATTTGACATAATTTCACACAGAACTCCAGAAATGGGCCAAACAGAATTATTGTCACCTCTTCAAAATTGTGGGTAAATCGTTTTATTTCAAGCACACAGTATGATGTTTAAACTCACCTGTGGCAAGAAA
>JAUBNQ010000016.1:8182440-8214940 GCA_032353495.1 Ctenopoma kingsleyae
AAGCACCCAGAAATGGTAGAAGACAAAGCGCTGGAGAGTTCTGAAGTGGCCAGCAATGAGTCCAGATCTAAATCCAACTGAACACTTATGGAGAGATCTCAAAACTGCTATTGGGAGAAGGCACCCTTCAAATCTGAGAGACCTTGAGCAGTTTGCAAAAGAAGAGTGGTTGCAAATTTGAGAGGTGTAAAAGGCTTGTTGATGGTTATAGGAAGTGATTGGTTTCAGTTACTGTTTCCAAAGGGTGTGCAACTTAAGTTGAGGGTGCCAATAATTCTGTTTGGCCCATTTCTGGAGTTCTGTGTAAAATTATGTCAAATTTGCTTTTTTCTCTGCTTTTTGTGTTGATCCAATGCACATAAAGGGAATAAACGTGTGCATACCAAAACATTTGTAATTGCAACAATTTTCTGGGAGAAATGGTGCATTTTCTGGAAAAATTCCAGGGCTGCTGATAATTTCAGCCATGATTGTATGTGCAGTGTTTCAAAATGATGGATTGCTCAGTGCAAGTTATGTAAGGCAATAAGAGAGCAGAAACAGATTCACTCTCTTTGGTTAGAATTTTATGCTCGACTGTGTGTTGGTCATTCAGCAAATGTGCGTACCAACGCATTGAGTTAAGACTACTTAGTATGGACAGAGGGGTGTACAGTGTGTATGCTTTTGTCTGTGCTGCACATGGATGAGTCACCCCCTGTCAATGAATGATAAGACGCTGGTGAGGATTCACAGCTGAACTCTTCCTCCTTAACACACACATACACAGAAACTTTCATGGAACAAAAGGTTTTTGTTTTTTTAGAAAACATGACAATAGTGAGAGTATAGTTGTTATATCGATGACACCGCCTAGTCCAACTTAAAATAATTAGCTCATTCACAAAGGATTGCGCAGCAATGGTCTAGTTTGGAGAATAGATATCTATGAATGGCACTGAACCACCCAATGCCTTCCTCCTGTTAAAATATCTGTCTAAATATGTAGTGAAAACATCATCTGGAGAGGTTTTTCCATTCAGATGCCATCTGGTTGCTCATTCTAGGGAGGTTGTAGTCTTGGGCAACCTGCTCCTCTACAATCTGATCAGAAACAACACCTCCAGACTACATCTAGAAGCTATGTAGAAGCACAGAGATATTTTATTATAGGGAAGGCGTGTAGCAGTTCAATACTATTCAAATGCTCCCCAAGTAAGGACCATGAAAAGCAAGTTGAAAATCTGTGAAGCTGCCTTTTAATAGCTTAAAAGATATGGCTGATGGTTTTCTATACTTTACAAAACATTACATGCACAAACTAAAATGAACTTACTTACCGTGATACCTCTGAATTCAGAACATGATTTATGTAATTGATACGTCCTTTAGACCTCAACTGTTATTCAAAAACTACTAATTAGATCAACTTTTAATTAACACATTGATAAATATCTGTTTAAATAGAAAACCACCAGCTGTATCCTTTGAATGCTTGGTCACTCACTAGAAGGTGGTACAGTGAAGTAAATCTGTGCATCTTTGTGAGATATTTGGGTCTAGACGTTTGATGACTGGCAAGGCTTGTGTCGTAATAACAAATATAATAGATTCATTTTGGTCGATATGTTGTTTACATACTTTTAAGCTCTTAAATATTGACAAATCCAGCATCTGTCAGATTTCTAATTCATTGAAATGAAATTTATATGACTTAGAAATATGTAGCATTAATATGTAGCAGCATACTGTGAAATAAGTAAAGATAATGTGATGTCTGGAATCTAGCACTTAACAAACTGCTATAAAATTTAATGACATCAAAAATCACCATTTGTTTTGGCATGGCTCCCTCGGTACATTCTGGTTTCTCTGCGGTGGGCATAGACACAGTTACAGTGAAGTCTGTATGTACTCTGCTGCAGATTCATTTCAATATAATAATATGGACTGAAACTGATCTTTTTTCTCTTACAACTCCTTGCCTGCATGTTCTTGCCTTCTTTCATCAATAGACAGATTTAGCCTTATGAAACTAAACTGTTTACTTTATACCAGTGCAGCATGTGACTTATGGTTTATGTTATGTTTAATTGTTTATTTATTATCTATTTATTTTATGTTAGTAATATTTATTGATAATGATGGTGGATGTGCTTGAATTTAGGAAACAATTGTATTGTTGATTATTTTAAAAAAATTCTTCTTATGTTTACATACAGCTAATTTATTGATCTTTTGTATTAGTGCAATATTACTGACTTCTGTTGATGTCTAACACTGATGAAAATGAATATTTTCATGTTGCCAGTCATTGTCATAATTGCATGTATGTCCATGTTTTGTGATGTCATTTAGTAAATGTTCGAAATCATATAATAGTATTGCTATCATTGTGTTAAGATATTTCAGTCCCTCATCTCCTGCAAACTATGAAAAAGCAACTTTGCAGAGCTCCATGCCCAGGTGAAAAAACATGTAATATGGAAATAAAATACCGACTAAGCATTAGATCTCAGATCATTAGGTTGAGGTCAGTCATCCTGCTGATCAGTGTCTCACATATTACAGGAAAAATTTCAACTTCATCTGTCTCAGTGTTCCTCAGTAGTTAAAGGTCAGGAGCTGGGGTTTAGTCCTGTCGTGTGTGTCACTTTCCCATCATGATTTCTGCTCGTAGCCTGCAGAGGACATATTGCATTGTCTCTTGCCCTCATATGTGCTGAAACACTTGTGATATCTCATCAAGCTGTAAATAAGAGACCTGGGGAAAAAATAAACGTTAATATGTGAACACGATCGAAACAAAAATGCTCTGTAAAATGATTCTTATGAATGTATCATACTTAGAGATCTAAAAAGAGGACAAATGGATTACTCATACTATTTCATTAAATATAACTGTGGCATTTTCTTCTTGTTTTGTTGTAGTTATTGTTGGCATCGGTTTACCTGAGGAAAAACAGTGAATGGTTTGCAAAAACTGCTCTGTATCCATGCTGGAGGTGGGTATACTCTGGCATATATCTGTCTCATAATCCCTCTCCCTCTGTGCTTGCTACCATATGACAATACTAAGCCCACCCAACAATGCAGAAGGATTAGCTCTCTGCCCTTTTCTTTGTGCTCGTGCTGAAGCTCTGGAGAAGCAGAGAGAAAAAGAAGGGCAGAGAAATAGAAAAGGCAAGTCATGGGAGCACCACTGCGGAGACGGGACATGGGTTTGGTTGAGAAAAAGGGCATGAAAAGGCAAAGAGGCAAACAGTTGTCGACAGATGAATGATATTTGATGACTTTGGCTCATTGCATTTCTGTGACCATTGTGCTAAATCCCTGGGAGACCCTATCCACACAAGCCAGAGGAGGCAATTCAGGACTGACAATGACACCAGAGTATAAACCACCTCTGGTGAGTCAGAGATGGCATAAAGTGTCAGAGGTTGCAGCTGTGTGTGTGTGGGACTGTGGATGTATGCATGGTGTGTAAGGTGGGGCGTGTGCAGAGATGGCAGGATGTGCCTCTGTGTGTGAGTCAGTGTGTGTGTAAAAATATGAATAATGCAGAGGATGCCTGTAGGAGTGTGAGGGCTGGGAGGAGGGCAGATGGTCGCCTGCTGATAGGACAGAATCCAGGCAACAGGGTCCTCCAGAGAGCTGGGTTTGGACTCGGCTTAACACACACAAACATGCACATACACCCGTCCAAAGCAATTATTCATTCTTCTCTTTTTTCTATGTCAGATCACTCTCTTTTTTGCACCACAATTGCACAATTCTGCCTCAAATTTTAAAAAAGCCTCAATATTGAACTTGTTGACATTAGACTAAGTAAAGACACAGTTGAAAACAGGCTACTGTGAAAGGAAGTTGAACTTTGGCATTTCCAGATTAAGATTGTTTATTTAGGCTGAAAAATTAATTAATAAATCATTTTTTGTACATTTAATAATTAGTCATTTGACTTATATAAATAAAGTTGACCTGTCTTGATTAATTGAGAACCAGGCATGAATCAGAGTCGGTTATAAGCAGTGTCATAGCTAGGATTTTAAAAGTACTAAGATTTTAAATAATATTTTCAGCCAGTTTTTGTCAAGTTATTTCAACATAAACTGCTAAAAACATAAAGCTGTTTTTAGCAGTTCCAATTTGAATGCAATTTTGCACTTTTTTTTCTCTATTTTCCTTTAATTAGTACAAGATGATATCATTCTTTGCAGGAAACCCTCAAAGAAACCAATAGAAGATGATGGGCCCGTAAAATAAAGCATGTTCTCCCTGTGCTGCTGGTAATTAAATACTGGTGGAGAAAGACAATCTTAGTGATAAAAAAGCTTAATGGTCATACCTCTAGAACTAAACTCTTGATAATCCCCCTATAAGTTTGCCATAATTGCATAAAACAACTGTACAACTGTGGTCTGATTATTACTACTAAACAATAATTTAAAAAACATATTAAAAATCTCTGATTACAACACCCCTCAGTTTTCACACTCTATTCACCCCAAACCTGTAACATCCACCAGGTGGCATCAGCCACTATTTCTCCCTCGGCCACTGATCAGACCAGTGTAATAAAAAACATTAACCACAAGGTGAAGGACAAGATGTGGTGAAGAATAAACTCGGTTTTAGCAAGTGAAATTTGATGTAACAAAAACTCAGAAATGTCTAAAAACAAGGATGAGATTCAGTGTTAGTTTGGAACTTGTGATTATTTGTGAACCTTTTTTTCATACAATGTTATATCTGTATACATATTGAGCATTTCCAAAATATTTCTGATTATTTCAAAAATAATATAATTTTATAATAAAGGGAACAGACCTGAGTCTAGTTTTGATTTCATCAGTTTCTGTCCTGCAGCTGTAAAGGCCCAATCTTCTTTTCGTTTAAACCACCGTTTACAGACAGGCCTGGCTTTTAATAAGTTTTAATATTTATCGTTTTTTGTGAATTGTTTTTTTTAATTTTTTTTATGATTAAATATGTGTTGAATGAATGTATCTCAGTATTGTCTCATTCACTGATTGGCTGTATTTGCATCTTCACGTATAGCTCTCTCTTCACAACAGTATCAGTGTACATCAGCGGTAGTAAATACTTCACCTAAACAGCTGAAGAACAATTTTAAGCAATCGAGACGGATTGATAAAAATCCATAATTATAATGCAAGGCCGCACAAAAGAGGACAAAAAAAAGTTGCGACATTTTCCAGATGCTTAAAAAACATGCAAAGACTGCAGTGTTATAGAAAACAAATACGATTTAATGACAAAAGCATGTAGAAATTGTGCAATCGTTGATTTCTTTTTCTTCTTCGTTGGATCACAGATTTCAGGTCAATGCTATTTTGTTTTGGTTTTGTTGATTTTTTTTCCATCACAGAAACTCAAATTCAGCTGAAGGATTAGAATTACAACAGCAGGTTTGGACTACAGAGATACTGGGCCTCATTCAAATTAAGGAGTATTATTATGTAATAAACCTTTGAATAAGAAAAAGTCTGTGTTACATTTTTTGATTGATTGGCAATTAAATAAATTACAAACAGGAGTGGTGTGTTTCGTTATTTGCGATAAGTAACTGGGCCTAATACATACGGAAAATCTTCTGATATCTGAAATTCCTATCATGGTTCTGTTATTATTTCTTCTGCGGGCAGCGTCTTCAGATGAATTTGAGTTTCTAAATTTCTATATTTTCTGTAGATTTTAGTCAGAGAATTTAAAAAATCTCCAACTGCTCGTGGATTTCTCCACATAACCTCCCACTGTCAGATCAGGTAATTAATCACAGGATTTAAGTGGCACAAGAACACGTTTCTGTGTTTGTGCTTTGGCACAGACTGACAGAGAAAACTGAACAAAACATACAAACAAACAAACGATGCCATACAAAAACGAATGGAGATACATCCCACAGAGTGAATGAATGAGTCGTACAGTAGTAGTGTAGCCAGTACGGCCAGAGCTGGTACCAGGATATATTCAGTTTTTTTTTTTGTTTGTTTGTTTAGATTTTTAGTTTTTTCTTATTTTTTGGAAAGGAAGGCAAATGGGCTGGATTGCTTTGAGTGCACCAGCCTGACAGTCTCGGTCTTTCTCGTCACAGCATTTTGGAAAAGTACAGAAATAACAAACAACAAAAAACACATTGTAAACAGGCGCACAGAAATGTCTGCACAGAAAGAAAAGCATTAAAATCAAACAATACCCCGTCTCTATGCTCACATTATTATTATTATTATTATTATCAATATAAATATTATTATTATTATTATTATTATTATTAACGAGTTGAATTTAAAATATAATAAATTTCAAATGTAAGCAGGCTAAATTATGAATAATAATAATAAAAACAATAATAATAATAATAATAATAAAAAGCCGCTGGCTTGTATTGACTTTAATTTTCATCACTGTATAGCAGGTGTCTGCCATTTCATCCCTCTCTTGCCACAAGCTGCGAAGAACCCCTGTTGCTTTTGTTATGATGGAAAGATGGCGTTTATTTACCCACACTGACTGCGACTTATCATTATACCCGAAGCTTGTTTTTATGTTTTCTCCTTGCAGACACCTCGTGTCCACATCACACTCTGCCTGTCTTTAATGACACATTACATAATAACACCCTGGCGCCTTGGTTGAAGATGTAGAAAAGCATTTCGTTTCAATGTCGCTGTTTTTGGTTAGCACACACCAGCCGTATCCCAACATGCTTGGCAGTTCCGCGGCATGAAAGCTTTTCATACAGCTCTCTGCTATGCGTATTTTTAGTGCTTGGGTGCCACTGTATATCCCCACTGTGTGTGTCCGTGGGTCCAACATTTAAACTGGCTGAGGTCCAGTTCCGAGCGGTCCAGCACAGACAATCAAACAAATAAGGAGGCATTAAACCTTCTTAAGTGGTCTGTGTTGTGAATAACGCACTGGGGTCACTGCACAGGAGTCTGTCCTCCATGGTGAGGAGGGGTGTCCCCGTACATGTCCTCTCCTCCTGATATCTGTCCTCCAGCGGGTGTCATTCTCTTCTCCTTCTGCCGCCGGTTGCAAAACCAAACCCTCACCACCTCCTTCTCCAGCTGCAGGCTGTCCGCTAGTGAGTTGATCTCTGCTGCTCCTGGTTTTGGACATTTGAGAAAATGGCTCTCCAGAGCCCCTTTGACGCCCACCTCGATGGAGGTCCTCTTTTTCCTTTTCCTTCCCTGTGCCGCGATTTTATCCAGGCTAGTGGGGCTCCCCGAGGTGGAGTCCGCCTCCTCCAGCCACTTGTTCAACAAAGGCTTGAGTTTACACATGTTTTTGAAGCTGAGTTGAAGCGCCTCGAACCTGCAAATGGTGGTCTGAGAAAAGACGTTTCCATACAGCGTCCCAAGAGCCAGTCCCACATCCGCCTGAGTGAAGCCCAGCTTGATACGTCGCTGTTTGAACTGCTTGGCAAACTGCTCCAACTCGTCGGAGGTCGGCGTGTCCTCGTCTGACTGGTCCTGATGGCTCCCGTGCTGGTGATGGTGTGAGAGAGACTGCTGGTGGGCCCCAGGTCCCCCTCCATGTTCACTGAGGTGCGGGCTGTGGCTGTGGTGGTCCTCATCCCGCAGGGGGTGGTGGCGCATTCCCCCTTGTTCTCCCCCCGGCATCAGACCGAATCCGGACTGAGAATACACCAGGCTCTGGCCCTCAGATGTCGCCATACCGGGGATGTGCGTGGTGGCTGTGCTGGTTCGCCATGCTCTGGCGTCGTGATGCGCCTGTTGGTGCGCTAGGTGAGGGTGTCGCTGTTGCTGCTGCTGCTGCTGTTGCTGCAGAGTGCTGGAGTTCTGCAATTCCTCTCGGTCACTGTCGTGCAGAACAGGCTTCACGTCCTGTTCTCCAAGGGGACTGGATGGCCAAGGCGCCCCACTGTCACCGTGAGACAGCGCCGTTATCCACTGGTGCGCGTGGCTGAGCGGATGTCCACCGCCCGGTAGCGTGCTATAGTCGTTCTGGAGCAGGGTGTGCGCGTCCCTGTACGCTGCCGCCTGCTGCATGCTCCCGGACTCCGAGTGCGGCGGCGGCGCGCTGCTGGGGGTGGTGAGGACGCTGTAGTGGTTGGACGTTGCGGTCGCCATAACTATCGGTGCCAGAGTGATAGCTGGAGTTAAAAGGAGGCTGTCTTTGACAGTAACTCTTTTGCGCCACGGGGCAGCTAGGCGTCTCTCTCCAGAATCTCCCGGGCGCTGTGCCAAGGGGACGCAGAGGCGCGCACCTGTGGTCCGCCTCGCTCCGCTCTTTATTGGCCAAGAACGGTTGACAGATGTGGTTACCCCTGACAGCACCCCGCTCATTGGTCACGGGAGATTGTACAGAAACCCCAGTCACTTTGCCCAACAATACTAGTAGTCCTGCAGCACGCTGGAGTACAAAGTGGGGGGAGAAATCGGGGTGCTGAGTGTAAACACATAAAAGACTAAACAAGCTCAGTTATTATTTTTATATCTGAAAGTAGCTTATTGACCTTGATCTGCGTCAGGGGTCACATTTGTTGGTTTGGTGCGTCAAAATCGTGCGTAAAAGTTGTAGTAGATAAACCAAATTCGCAAATTTAAACCGCATAAATGTGGTCAGTACATCATTCATGTGTCAAAGAATAGAACTTTTCTGATTTCTTAAGTCTCATATGATCTGAAGGTTAATTTAAACCAGCGTTCACACATTTGAAGCAGAATATTAGCGCCATGATGCAGTGAGCAGTGATCATGGGGAGAAACTTCCAGCTGCCTCTCTGCCCCCAGGACGCAGTCCAGAGCGAGGGGCTGCGTGCTTCTAGGGCCTCTGCCCCGTTGCCATGGCGAACGCGGTGAATGGAACAACAACGCCCACGTCACAGCTGCGGTTCGCTCCTTCTCCTCGTTCCGTTCCAAAGGACTCTTTGGGGTCGCGCGCTCGGCCGTCGGGACAAATAATGGGGGGCGAGCGGAGAGGGCAGCTCGGGGCCAAATACAGGAGGCTGCAAGAATGGGTCCTTCAGGCTGCTCCGCGCCTACTGTGCCCTCTTCCACCTGCTTGTTGTGTAAACTTTGAGATGGATGCACCAACAGTGGCACGCGAGGCTCGGTTTCCCAGACCTCAAAGTGAAAAAATCAGGTCTTGAATTTTAATACTTCAATGAGATAAAAATGAGCTATTCTGTATAATGCACAAAAATTATGCTCGGAAAAGTTTCCAGCTTTTCAGTAGCAAGCACTCCAAAAATATCTGTCTCACTACCTCACAAGAATATAAAGTTACATTATAGTTAATTACAAATTTTAGTATTTGTACTTTACTTATTTTTAGCTTACTTTATACTCATACCATGGAAATTTTCAGAGGGAAGTATTCTGCCATATACTTCACTGCTTTTATTTGGTAGCTCTGAGTATAATAATTACTTTCTTCTTTCTTTGCAGATCTTGTCTCTCCATATATACAGAAGAGGATTAGGGCAACCATAACTCAAATTATATTTTATATGCCCTAATCACCTTCCATACATACGGAAAAAAATGCATTGTGCATTTTGCAGGCACAATTCAATTAGCTTCACCATGACCATCTGCAACATGAAAATGTTGCCTGCTTTGTAATGAAAGTGAACTAATAAGCCAAAGAATGTATATCAACAATCTCAAACAGGGCATCTGCAGTATAATGAGCACTTTATTTTCAATATTTTTCTCATTTTTTGCTAATAATACCTGATTATAAATGCTGGATTTGTATACATAATTAAGTATTTTTACATTGTGTCTTTACTACCTTTACTAAACAGAGGCCCATAGGTGTTCACTCAGAGAATCGCATCCTATGATTAGGTTATACCATCTGCTGGCACTGTTGGTAGGAAATAGCAGTGGAGTTGGTGAGTGAAAATTCATCAAAGCACAATTTTTGGTCCTATCTTTGTGAATGCAATAATATTGAAATTAAAGATATCCTCATTTTGCTGAGCCCCCCTGAAACCCTTTTCAGACCCCTGGGGGGGTCCCTGGACCTACTTTGGCAACTACTGGTATTTAGGAGCTGTGATTTTATTGGTTCAAAGTGGGGCACTGGCTGTAAAACATAACAGCTATTAAGAATTTAAAGGACAAAAATATGCAAGTTTCACCTTCAAACAGGGATGCCTTGTGACATCATGGGTACCAATGGAAATAATAAAGTATTTACAGTGGTATGAATGCAAAGACATGGTCTTATACTGTTCATTAAAGACCACACTACAATAAAATGACCACGTAGGAAGTGATTGGTTAATCAATAAATCTAATTAAGCTGAAGATGCATAGACATAAAGTGATGAACATTGAACTGTAGAGATCGAAAGAACACCGGCTTATGATTAGGGTGTAATTCTGAGAATTACCAAATGTGTCGCCAGGGGCTCTGGCAAACCGTGTGTCGAGAGAAGAAAAACATATTACCCTAATAGACTAATATGCAAACTACTGGCTGCCCAATTACAGGACTTAATAACGTATAAACGATGCCAGTCTTGTTCTTACAAGACGAAGAGGTCACTGTTAATTCAGTCAAAGGGCTGGGTACGCTGTCAACACAGGCAGCAGTTCCACACACATACTGTCTCTGTTTCCCTGTCCCTCGTTCTGTATTCAAGAGTGAGAGTTAATGATGGAGAATCTGAGCGTTAAATTAACAGTAATTATATGGCCCCAGTGCTGAAAAGATTCAATTTCTTCGCAAGTCTAATGGGCCTAAGTGTCCCTATGCGCCTGCAGAACTCTCTATGAGATATTTAGGATTGAAACCTGTACAGAAAGAACAAAAACAAACACACACACAGAAACACACAGAAACACCTACAGAATATAGTTAATGCATATGTCACTTTTTACATGTAGGCTTAATAAGAGGAGAGACACACAGCATTACAGCTGCATCCATGGATTTGAGCAGTCCTCAAATCCAGATGTGAAAAGCCACTTTTTTGCTCTTGTGTAAATAGTGACACACGCTCTCCCACATTAGTTTAAAAAAAGAATGGTGCAAGTGTGAGGAGAAGCCATTTATGTGGGGGAATGTAGTGAACCAGTACTCTGATTGCTTTCACTTTCTCTAGACCAGTGCATGGCCGGCCCATGTCCCTCCCCCTGTGGGAACCCTCACGCAGGGGTAACTAGGGCAGGGGGGCTTCTTTATGCTGCTGGACACAGAGAGATAATGGCCATTCCTCCACAGCTGGCCTACACAATCAAAGCGAGAGGGGGCTCAGAGGATTCCAGCTTTAACCAGGCCATTGTCTGGGCTAATTACATCTGAATGCAAGACCCCAAGAACCCACCTCCCCCCTCAGCAAAACCTGCACAGAATACCCCAAACAACTCTTCAGGGATGAGGGCGAGTGCACAGACACAGGGCGCGCACACACAGAAAAATATAAACCCTGGACTCCTTCATTACCCCTGCACACACGCACTCTGGACTCGTTCATTACCCGTACCCATCCCCAGCAGGCTCTCATCAAAGTGTTGTGTGTCTTTCACACACTCACATGTGGCACTCAGCATTAGATCAGATCTCAGCTTGCTGCTCTCAGAAGAGATGAGGAGGTCTTAGAGGACTTACGTTGAATAGAAAACACACTGAAGAGCCTTTCCCTAGTGTACCGCCATAATCCCAATCTATACACTCCCTCTGAACCCCAACTGTCAGTGGTATCTTCTTCTGTAGCTTGAACTGTGTAGGCTCACATCAGTACAGTGCAATCAGGATGAGCTCTGTCTTTTGATTTTGCCGTTAGAAATTACGTACTTATTTTCTCACACTCGCTGATGCATTGATTTCTTCCAGTATGATGAGCACTGTGGTGTATTTCGTTAAACTGTGTGCACGACAGAGAAAATGAGCTGTGTGAGACAATTCTGAAATCATACTCAAAAAGGTTAAAATGTAAGAATTTGATTATTTTATATCTTAAGCTACAGTGGCCCCTAGAGACAAAGCATGTACAAACGTGAAAGCAGGTACAAAAGGGAAACACACCACTAATCCCAAAATGCAGCAAATCAAAAAACACATATAAAAAAAATGCTGCAACAAGTTGATCCTAAACTGGAAGTGCTCCAGGACACTAGGGGGTGCAATCAGCACAATTTACAAATAAAATTAGAAACTGTTAGCACGCTAACTAGCTAGCAAGCTAACTAGCTATACAGAGTTTTCAGTTATGTAAACTGCTGAGTACTGAAGAAGACTGTGACAGGATGTAAATCAGCTAGGTAGCAAGCTAGCGCATATACTGGTATCACTTTTAATAAAACTACATAGTTTTGATAAAACCACTGAATTACTTAATAACTGTCACTAATTACCTGGCTACCTAGTTGGCTACCTAGCCTAATTAGCAAATTTAAACTAGATGTTTTGTAAATTACTTAGTGGGGTAAGCTAGCGAGGCTGAGGAGACTAGCTAGCGGTGGTTGCTAACTAATTTATAGTCTTCAAACTTTATTCACAATGTCTGTAACACAACATGCAATTAACAGACAACTTGAAACATGTATGTTTCAATGAAGCATAACAACACATGCATAGTTTGATGTATTTTTTAAATACATTTTCTATACTTTTTCTTTTTTGTTTATCAGTGAGTCTGTATACCTGTGCTAAACATCAATAAAGAGCTTTTCAAAAGCACAAATAAATCATCTATTTGCAGGATTTTCTCTCTGTATGTGCCTTTCTAATTGCTGCATTTCGTGATTTGCAGTGCATTTCCTTTTTTAATGTGTTTTGTGATTTGCATGCTAATCCTTTTTGTACGTGTTTTGTGATTTGCAGCGCTTTAAATTCTTTTTGTATGTGTTTTGTGATTTTGTAGCACGTTTTTGTTGTAAGTGCTTTCACATTTGTACATGCATTGTTTGCTTACACTTTGGCTGCAGAAAGTAGTGTAAAGAGCAATTGTGGAAATTATTAAAAATTCGCATTTTAATTTAGCTGTGAAGATATTTCAGTTGAAATGGGAGTGAAGTACTGAAGGAGCACAGATTGTTTACTGTAAATAAGTAAAGAGTGGGGACAGCTGAAATATTGGTTGAAAACTAGTAAGCGTTGGTGGCTGTGTAGCAGGCGAATGATGATGACATTTCTGTTAACTTGCAGGGATAGATAAAATACATAACTAACCAGTCCCTTTCTCTTTTAGCTTGTGTGTGAGTTAAGGTTTGTGTAGATATATGCACCATTTTCCCTGGCCACGTTTCACATTTTGCATGTGTGTGTGTGAAACATTGTCAGGGTTAGAAGGTCTCACTGGTGCTCAGTTTAGCATTGATTTATTCTTTTTCTCCAATTTATTTCCCCCTTACCTGATCTGCCTCTGGGAGGACAAATGGAGGAGAAACGCCAAGCACAGTAACCATCTCACACACACAGTGATAAATGTTTTCACAAGCAGAAACATACTCAAATTCATATTTCTGCGTAGGGTTAGCAAGCAAAAGCACACATGCACATTCCTGTATGTCTCATGGTTGTGTAGGCACATCCCAACACATTCTCAGGTGTATCAGCCAAAGACAAAACAGTCTCAAGAACAGAGACCACCTGTACACTGAATAATCACTGACGTAACTAGTGTGACTATTATAGTAGACAGTGTTTTCTTCCATCAGTGGGAGTGGATTTACTATCACGATATTGAGATGGCAATTGTATTTGCATTCACAACATCGCCTTTTCCAGGAGCATTTGTTCAGTGTGCGGGTGTTCTCTGTTCTCAAGAAGCACACACTCACTTACTCAGATACCTCTAGAACTCAAGCTCTCATCTTCTACTGTTACTGTGCCAAGACCAATCAGTGTGTTGGTCATTCTGTGAAACTATAAATTCACAACACTCCCCAAGTCCCAAGGCACCAGAGCTCCTATAAGCCTTCCCATGTTGTCCCATATACAGTAACTGTCTTGAGAGAACCCATAAAGACATAAAGGGACGCTCCTACCTCTAGGTGAGTGGTCATAATTCACCAGCAGGTATTTTTACTGTGACATTGCTGTCGAGGTGCACAGATTCATCTCGTCTCCTGCTTTATAATGTCCTACACAAACTCAAGATAGGAGAAGCATGAGTGCAGTCATATTTTGCAGGCAGCTTGCTGTCACATCACTCTGTAATAGTTTGGTGAGTATGTTGGAAGAGGAGTGTGTGGGCTTGTGTAATAACAAACATCTCTCTTTGCTTCCCAAGTAGAAATAGAGTGAATCAGAAACAGGGCAACAAGAAATGGGAGGAGGGGCAGGTGGGTCGTTAAACCCACTTGAAAGCTCAGCGCCCTGATCGATAGTCTTGGGCCAAGCAGGGATTAAAATCGGGCTAAGTCTGTTCTAATCAATACTGATGGCTAACCCTGGGGTTAAAACACCACTAAATCTCCATACATGTCCATACACAAGTCTGCACTATGGCCTACAGTACAGATAAATCTACAGCTATCCATGCAAATGGACACACAATGGGTTACCGAGCGAGCACAGTCGATATGAATGAGTGCTGTATAGGCCTTCAGCAGCAACATGTGTAGCAGCATCTATGTGAATATACACTCAGTCTAGCTAAGAGACCGAGACTGTAAATTTAGACTCATCGATGGGGCTGAGCAGAGTGAGTAAAGCTCTCATAAATGTGTTTGAGAAGGTGAAAAATGCGTGTGAGAGAGTGTGAGAGACAAACAGTTATTTTTTTATGTAGCTATGCACACAGCACAGCAATAATGGAAGAATGACTTATATAGACATACAGCTGACATGCATGATTGACTATTTCACACCCTAATGGAAGACAGACATTACTGTTTGTATTGATCTTACAAGAACAGGTCTGTGCATCAATTGCTGATACTGATCAATTTAGCTATGGACAGATAACAGCAAGGAAAACTGTTGTACTATTTTGATCAGCTAATTCTACCAGTGTGGAGATTTATGCCTGTTTCTTAAATGGTTATCTGTTTCCTGTAATCAGCAGGGACAGATTTCAGAGCACAGAATAGTCTCCAGCCAAGGACTGAAGTAAAATTGATAGCATTTAAAGAACTTGTTTGACACTTTGGGAAATACGCTTATTTAACTTCTGGTAAAGAGGTAGATGACAAGATCAATAATGCCCATGTCTGTATGGATGAATGAAGCCAGCACCCCATTAGCTTAGCACAAATAACAAAATCAACCTAACCGTATTTTAAAAATATATTTTATTTGTTATTTGTGTTTCTTCCTTGTCTTTCTTTCTTTTGAGTTTCTTTCTTGTTTTCTGGCAAGACATACAGTACAGTGCTAAATCAAAGTAAAGAAAGCCAATTACTTTATTTGAAACAATGTATTCTAGAAGAGGAAGAGTGAAACAATAGTCAATATAAATAAATTAGGGCTTAATTAAAGAAAAAAACACATAGGAATATCTCATTATCATATCTCATTTGTTAAATATAAAAAACAAAATGTAAGAAATTGTAAAAACAATTTCCCCAATTCCATTTGTCTTTATGCTAAGCTAATGCTAATTGTCTGCTGGCTGTATCTTTGATTTTATTATTCAGAAGTGAGAGTGGTATCAAAATTCTCGTCTAACTTTTGAGAAGAAAATAAGAAATACTGTAAGAGCTATTTCTCAAAATGATGAAGTAGTAGTGGGCTGAAAATTGTTTTTCACTCAGTGATATGTCCTTTATTGCTCTTGATATGTTTGTGGTAGCATTAGCACAAAGACTGGAAACAGCTAGCCTTACATAATTAAAATCACGCATAATTCTTACACTTTGGTTTTTAAATTAAACAAACAGAATATAAAGTGTTTCTTGTTTTGCATTAGATTTGTTTAGAGATGTCTCTGGTAATATTTCTGGTATATTTACTGTGCAGACATGATTGTGCTATCAATCTCCTTGTGTAAGTTTTGGCAAGATGGTTTTAATAATAATAATAATTGATACTTTATTGATCCCCTTGGGGAATTGTTGTTTGGACAGCTGCTAGACCTGTGTCAGCTACTAGGGGGTATTGGACACCAAAACATATAGCCTGGTAGAACTGCGAATCAAACCGCTCACCGTTTGAAGACAACTGCTCTAACCACTGAGCTATCATGCCACCCATGTATATAGTATGTTATATTTTATACCCATCTCTTACATTAACAATTTAAAAGACATAAAGCACTGATTGTTTTTATTGGTGTTTTAATACAGATGTGTTACATGCCAGCACCTAAACCTGACACACAATGACAAACACCTGACATGCCTGTCTCAAACCCTCGAAACCGGTTCTCCAAAAGTACAAGTATATTTTGTGCTTTTCACACAGACGCCAATTCTAAATCACACTTGTTTCCAGTAAACCGCACACAATTCACAGCATTTGGCACAATCTTTATAACTGAAGTCTCTTGTGTTCATGTGGGCAGCATTGTCCTTCAAAACACTGTAGCGAAATGATCAATCGGCCACACTGATGACTCACAGGTGCAAACACTAGTTACTAAATTGGTCAATTACAAATCAGAGCGGTGGGGGTGGGGGGTTTGGGGGGGGGGGGCAGGGGGTTGAAGGTGAGCTCTCTTGTTTTGAGATGAATAGATGGTAACGATTCAGAGAAACAGATGAAGAGGAAGAGGATGTGGGTGGAAAACAAGAGGAAAAGAGTGTTGGATGAGCTCTAGGCCTCTGAAGTTAATCACAATGTCACATTGTTCATATTAATATGTTTTAATTTAGAATAATACAACATATTAATGTATTTTTTAAAGCAAAACACATTTGGAAAATATTAATGAGCAGAATCTATGTCTTTACTGTGCAGTGTGCTTATTGTCCTCGTGCAGCCGTGTTTACTCTTTCCTTTCCCCAGAGACCCCCATCTGTATCTTCATCACACTGCGCCCCGCATCTCACCGCCATGCTTGGGGGCAAGACAGAGGAAGATCTAGTTAGTGGACATCTTACTTTTGTGTCATCTTTTTAATCACTCTCTCAAACGAACATACCCGCTCCAGTGCAAAATGCAACATACTACAGGAGGGCCAAGTGCAAAAGCAGGATATAAAATTTATTTCACCTGTCATAGATTTCAGTAATCTTCCGAAGTATTTATGGACTTCATGTACTCAAATGAAAACTGTCTTTAAGTGTCAAGGTCAAAAAGTGAGGTACGATGAGTCCTCTGTAACAGTGACAGTGTGAAGCTTGAGTTGAACCACATATATTTAAAAATCCTGTCCTGAAACTAAGCCAAGATGTATGTCCAGTGTTCAAACCAGGATGGATAAGGGAGAGATCTTGGGGAACAATAATGACTGTTCTCAGTGTGGTAATCAAACTAATCTCTGTCTTGTTCTCTTACTTGTTTTTTATATCCGACATAAAACACAAATGGAGGCTCTGTCTTTATTATCAAGATTATTTTGTTCTACTAAATTAATTCAAATTTACTTAGTGGTAATGGTTTTTAGGGAACCAGATCAGCCAGTATAGTCCCCCAGCATTTCCTACTCTAGTTACCATGGGATACAGATATGCACACTTCATTACAATGTCTCTCAGCATGTGGAATTTGTTTGAATCCTAATGAACAAACAAATTCACTTAAGTTGTTACAGCAGTGTATGGATCACTGAATGGGACTTGTAGGGCCTCAATATTTCTTGTTTGACAGTCACAGCTCAGTTAAAAGGCACAAAATGACTAAAAGAGATGTAACAATGACCAAAAATAGACACAAAATATACAAAAACAAAAAATATAAAATCTCCACAAAGAGACAAAAATGACACAAAATAGACAAAAAAGTATATTTTAAAATGCTAAATTTACAAGAAACACAAAGGGTTTTCTTGTCTGTGTCCAGGGCCCTGTTAACCATGAATGTATGAATGTAACAGGCCAAAAGGAATGGTTTCTGTTTTTTATTTATTGCTTGCAGAACTCCTATGTGTTATTAGCCTATATGTTCAGTCAATCACCCATACAGACTACAGCTATATAACCACTATTCTGTTAATATGAGTGGCAGTTGCACAATATTAGGAAAAGGAATGAAAGCAAACATTGCTTTTGTGAAGGAACACTGTTTTATACGCTTTTTTCCATGCATATCAAATGTGTTTCTGCAATTGGAAAGCATAATTCAGGGTGGAGGGAAAACAGTGGAGCCACTCTTGGAGGCAACCTTGCCAATTAATTTGCAGCTCAGATCTCAAAGCTTCACTGGAGAGGTGCTAGGCTACATACCACTAGGCTAATTTGTGTTGCAGGTCTGTATTAAATATATGCATGAGGCTAATTCAGTTAGTGTCGTAGCCCTGTAGCTGTGGTGAGTGCGGCACTTGCTCCCATTAGCAATGTTTCTGCCTCCAGTGGAAATCAACATAAGTTGAGGCTGATGCTGCTTTTTTGCATAAAGCAAACAAAATTAAATTTGCTTCACTAAATCAAAGTGCAGTGCCAAATGTGGGACTCTCTTTCTCGCTCTCTCTCGCTTTGTCTGTCTGTCTTCTTCTCTCTCTGAGGGATAAATTACTCCAGAATCATAAAAGAGTAAAAAATTACAGACAGAGAGGAAAAGAGAGATTTTAGTCAAGTGGGATTCTCTCTCCCAAACAATCCCAGCTTGCTCCTGCTTACTGAGATGTTGGCTTATGTGTCTCCAGTGTGTTATGAGTGTTTCCCTGTCTTTGTCTGTCTTTCTGTGCATGTCTCCCTTTCTTTGGTTGTATGATGCATGCATTTACAACATTTGTGTGTTTCATTCAGCCTGATCTCTTAGGAAAATTCCCACTTGTTTGTACATATGTACATACAATGTCATGTTTTGTGTCTGATATGTACAAAACTGGAGTGGACTGCATGGGTTCTACCTGGGTGCTAATTCACTAATTAGTGAAGCACTGACCAAAACCATATTAAAATGTAACTAAAATATCAATAAGCAATTTAACCTTCAATTGAAAATACAACCATGTGTTGTTTTTTTAGGCTTGTTTGGTACTAAAGGTGTGAGAATGTCATCATGCAGCTAAAGTGAATCCGTTTATGGTTTTATTACCAGATTCAGGTTCTGGAGTCAGTACGTGTAAAAAGAATACAGTAAGAAAGTGTGTATGAGTGAGTGTTTGTGAGACAGAGAGAGAAAGAGAGACAAGGAGTGAGAGCTCCTTGCAGTATACTGCAGAGCAAGTCAGTGAAAAACAAAAAAAAAAAAAAGGTGGGGGTGGAGGGGGGGCTGTTCCTATTGAACTTGACCTGCGGGCCAGATCAATGAATGTGTGTGTGTTTGTGTGTGAGAGACAAACCCTGGTGCGTGTGTGTGTGTGTGCGTCAACACAAGCGTGAGTGCACGCTTGCAGATCAATGTGTCTCCGTGTGCCACGGAATGAGAGAGCACACTGATTACCCAAGGGTGGTGGGAGGGAGAGGATGAGGAGGGTGAAGGAGGTGGGAGGGATGAGAGGATGGAGGAGGAGGAGGATGATACAGATGGGAGGGAGGGAGTGATGAGATTGAGCAGAGGACAGAGCTGAGACCAGGATAGGGAGAGGAGCTCAGCTCATTTCATTTTCATTTTCCCTTCATTTCACTGAGAGCTGAGCCATGTGTCAGGGCATTCCACACGGATGGGGTGCCAAAATTTAGATCTGGAGCCAGATGGCATAGATCAGTCGGGAAATAGCACCACTATCTGAATGGAATGTGACGATTTGGGGTCAGTGATCCATGTTACTTTGTTTTCTTTTCTTTCTTCTTTTCCCATTTTTTTCTGTTAAACACCTGAACACTCATACACCCCAAACTCACATGACCAGATAGTTGCTTTTGTTCTTTACAAGGCAGAGATAAAATATTAGTAGCCTCGAGGTCAATGGCAGCAGTTTCTTTTATATATATCAAGACATTTTCTGTCTGCGTCCTTGCCTACTGTATGTGTCTTATCTTGTTTTTGATGTTTTTATCGTTAAGAGTATGAAGTATTGTGGCTCAATCCTCAGCACAGCGGGGGCTCCTCTCATCTCTATCTCTCTCAGTGTAGTTCCCATCACTAGCATTTCTGTTTCCAAACCCCTGCCCATGTCCAATCAGACCATAACCAGTGTAAAGTTTGTGTGTGTATGTGTAAGAGAAGGGGGTCTGAGAGAAGGTAGGAGGTGCTTTTCTTTTTGAAGGGCTATATTTCATCTGTTGTGTATTTTCTTCGTGTATACACAACCCATGAGAATTGTACACCACATCCCAAGTGTATGTTGTAACAGTGGTACAGCATGTGGTTGTGTGTGTGTAGGAAGAAGCACAAGGACAACTGAAAAACCTTTGCCAATTCTTCGACTCCTGGGACAAAATTCATTCATGATTTGACCTTTATTAAAGCTTCAATGTAAAACTCAATGATAAATGTTCACTTAGTTTGACATCAAACATTCAAGTGTGCAGGTTAAGACCCGTGATTTGAGTGGTGAGTGGGGCTTTACTGGACATGCAGTGGTGATTGGAATATTTCTGATTTTCACAAGTGCCAAAAACAACATAAAGGGAACTGCAATTAAATAGATGAGACAAAAAAAGCTACACATACATTTATTTGTTGTAGAAACTTAGAAACGTATCCAGTCTTACACATTATATAATACACAAAAATAATCTGGATTATGAATTTATTTGAGTGAGGTGTTGACAGTACAGGTTTGTAGGAATGTGTCATGGGTCAAACAAAGGAAATTTCTGAAAACCTAAGAAGGAGAGTCGTTGCTGCTTATGGAAAAGAGGACACTTTTGCCACACACAAATATTTCAAATTGGATTATTTGCCACAATAAACAAAATAAGTGTAATTTTTGTCTCATTTGTTAATTACTAAATTAAAACAGCAAATGTATTTTCCAGCAACAGTGATGACCAATGAGACTGGTGTCTGACTGTAGGAGAAAACTGCTGATCATCTTTTGTGCAGCCTACTCGAAATGGCATCGTACATGTAGTATATATAAGTAGGCTTATAACGCTTAAGACTAAATATGATTGACTGAAGACTGATATGCCCTTTTATGGATGATGAAAATGTAATGGCGCATGTCAAAAACACACGTCTATGTGAGTGTGGATCTCAGGAAACACATACACATAACATAACCCTGTCCCTCTGACCCTTGTCTGTGTAGCTCTACCACAGGAGGAAATTGAATTGGAGAGTTGACCCCATCTGACACAAGCAAGCACCACTGATCTTTATTGAAACACAAGCCATCAATACTGAAATTGCTTTTGATTCACAGTGTTTCTGTTTCTGTGTGTTTGTTTCCCCAGTGAAAACAACAATCTGGATGGGACTGTCATTTCACTCATCGTCATGTCATAATTTCAGTTGTGGCGCATTCATAAGTTACATTGAGAAAACTTCACTTCACTTCACACAGATCAGACATTTGTAATAAAAAAAGATACTGGCTTTCATCAGCTAAATTATAAAGATATTCTATAGGCCATGTGTAACTATGTAATGTGAATTCTGGATTATAGATGAATTCATTCCTTTATTAAATCCAAATAGATTTGAGTTCAGTCTTGACCTTTAAAATAAGCAAGTGACAAAACAACCTAATTTCAGGAATCCTTTAGTAGCTATTCTAAAGCTATTCAGTCAAATTTCATAATCTATATGAGCAGATGAAATTCACCCACTGCACTTTCAGAACGCTTTAAGTTACAGCTACAACTGAACTCATCTGCTAACAAAAATCCTGAAATACGACCAGTATAGCTCCAGACTAGCTATTAAACTGACTTTATGACTTGCTTGGCCTTGATTTATTTTGTGTGTGTGTGATTGTGGCACAAAAAAGCAATTTAATACATGACCCAGAGATTTATTTTGCTATTGTTATATAAATATTTACAGTTTTATTCTATTATCTAAACTGTTTTTGTTTGACTCTAGACCACCTAGTATTTATATCTGTTGTAGTAGTACAAGTTGTAGAACCAGATCTAAAATTAGTTTTTTATTTATTTTTATTTATCACTTTTTTATCACTGTTTTATCACAGTGACTTACATATTACTACCATATTGTTATCATTGCATTTTTTACTAACCTAACCCTACTACGTGCTACACCGTTATGTTTATATTTCTATTATTTTGTAGTATAGCACTGATAATGCAGTTCACTACATACAGTATACTGCACATACAGTATTTTATGTATAACATTATACAGTGTACTTTATTGCATTATGTATTTTGTATTATTAAAGATACCGACATGTCTTACCAGAGATGTACCTCAGCATTTTCTTTCACATTTTATTATTTATTTTTATTCATTCAAATTGATTTTTATTCATGTTTTTTTTTTATTTCTTGCACATTCTCTGTGCTGCTCAAACATATTTTTTTTCTTTGTGCAGATCAATAAAACTTTATCTTATCTCAGAACTGAATTAGATCACATCTTGTACTTACTGTTACCCACTTGCTTAGAGATGGTTACACATGATCATATGAAATGTTGTGTGATCATGGCTGAACAGCACTCACAGTTAATAAGTCTGTCATAGTCATGATCACATGCAGATACATACACATATAGACACAAAAAGACACCTATACTTATACATGATGACTGAAATATGATCTGTCACATCAGGTTGGTGCACACTCATTGTGCAGAGAGATTTGGTGTTGCATGATGATTCTCAGCCAGGAGCTCCCTGCTGAGCTTAACTTGAACACAGGGCACCCCTGAACAGCTTTGCAACTATTCTGTGGTTAACCTGCAACATACAGCCCACACACGCACACACCCTATAGTGCTTTTCACACCTTCAGCTCTATGCCTGAATTTGACATACACACAATTCACTGTCACCAGAAAACAAAGCACAGTGATCTCTGTGTGTGTCTTTGTGTACCTCTAATCGTGTAATAGTGTATGTGAGCACAGTGTGTGTGAAGCTGTCAGAGCTGCCCATAGCTGAGACTCTCACTCTTTCCCACTCTAACACACACTGATAGACACTCATATTTTCTGTGGTAACAAGCGTGAAAATGGCCTCATAAATCCAAAGTGGTTTTACAGAGACCACATCAGCAGCCTAAAGGGGATGTATTATGTAAATAAAACAACACGCCATCAGTAATACTGGCTTGTTGTCGCCACCAAATCATAATGACTCAGTGGGAGACTTTTAGTGGAATACGGCAACAGTTCGATTAGGTGTGTGGCATTACAAATATGAGTGCATGTGTGTACATGCAAACTCCCAAGCAGACACACTCCTCTGCTACATAATTTGATATTTCACCATAATTCTCTAGCCCAGCATGGTGTGGCTCTTTGCAGCTTGCCATGGTCCAACGATCTGTCTGCAGAGCACAGGCAAGGCAGGGCCAATCCACTTTCTTAGTGTCACACAGAAACACACACAGAACAGTCACGCTGTTTATTAAAGGTGAAGGCGCAAAGAAAGGTTTATGTGTGTGTGGGTGTTTGAAAACTTGCATACAAAGATAAAATGGACCTGTATGCGGACAGCTGGGTGTTCAAAATGTGCTACAGTCGTACTTTGATACACAAACACAAGTCACATATTCAGTCATTCGCACACACACATGCCCTAACGGTTCGCCTAGCTCCAACCCGTGATGGATTGGCTGCACTCCTGCCGTGACAGACGAGCGATGGATGGAGAGCTGAGAAGATGAAGGGAAGAAAGGGATGGAGGGGGAAGTGTGTGTATGTGTGTGTGAGGGCGTGTTGGTTTAGAGAAAAGAGCTGAGTGCAGTGCTCTTGGTGCCAGGGAGGATCTTACATGGGGCCAAGCTGATCATTTCCTCCTATGCAGCACGTGTCATTTCCTCTAAACAAACAGCCCTTCTATGGACAGGAGAGAGGCTGGAGGCCTTCCCTGTCAATCTCCCTTTGTCCTCCACAGTCTCCTCCGTGAGTGTTTATGTGAGTGCATGTTTTGTGTCTATGAATGCCATGAACAGAACTGCAAGTACAATATCAATATCAACAGTACAAATGAAAATAAAATCAATTAATTGACTGGTTGCTGGACATACAAGTAAATTGATTTAAGGGGCACCCTACCATTTTTACACAGTATCACTCAGCTTGTATAATACCTTTGGTGGGTCTGAGTGATGCTCTTTAAAGTCTAAGTCTAGATGATTTCATCAGAATTATCTCTCATGATCTTGAAGTTTTACATTTTTTTTGAAAATGTGTATCACTAACTGAGATGTGAAGTTTGAAAAACAAGAAAAGCTGTGGAGTTGCCGTATGGGAAATGTAGGTTCTTTCATTTCAAGAACTTTGATTTAGAATTAGGATATTGTTAGCTCTGCTTTATATAAAAAAAAAAAAAAAAACAGTTTCTTGCAAGTTCTCCAACTATTACAAAGCATATTAACTTACTGGACTACTCCTTAAATTCATGTACAATTGTTTGTGGCAAGTGGGTATTACAACTACATCAGGTGGGCACCTCTAATGGCCATAGTAAATATGACATAGAGGAGACATAATATTTAGGAAGTCAGTGTGGGGAAGAGGCTGAGAGTGATGTTTGATGTGTTTATTATTTAACCATGACATAGTCCTGTACATTAAAGTAGAACTGCACCCTATTATTTTGTACTTTACACATATAAAGCTTTATTGGCATATGATAACCATATTTATAATTTTTTGTCAGTTTGGATTTGAAAATGGCCTTTACATACAAATTTCTTTAGATAACTGTGTTAAATTAAAGAGAACCGATAACTGCTTACTACCATTACCTAACATCTCTTATCCTATTGATGTGTCTGTTCTAACTGTATCTGTGATCAATAATGGATTAATTGAAAAAAACGGCATGTGTGGCACCTAATTGTTGGCCTAGTGGTTAAGACAAAAAACAAATAACCACAAAGTCCCTATTTAGATTCTAGGTGGGGACTTTTGTTCCTTTAAGACACTCTCTCTCCATGTTTCCTTTTGATGTCCATACTATTACCAGTTAAATTAGTAATAAAAATTCTAATTAAAATACAAATAGGTGTTGCATAAACTCTACTATGTGTGAATTTAGAACCTCCATGCCAGTGCCTATAACGCTTGTCGTTTCTGCAGTAAATAGCCATGTTAGGAATCGTGTCAGACATGATTTGTGTTTTCCAACCAGGAGTGTGTTGTGTGTGCAAACCACCAATTACAGTCGCTCTTAATTACACACTTAAAGACGTAATTAGGCCTGCCTGTTCCATTACTACACAAAGAGATATCACAGTACACCAATGCACTCTGTGGAGAGAGAAGGCTTACACACGGACAAGCAAACCTGCACACACATATGCATTTTAATTAACATATTAATCGTGCAGACTTAACACACACTGGAAATGGTTAGATTGAGTCCTTACCACAATTGAGAGCGCTCATAGTGCAATTTAAGAAAATATATGCAAATAAATAAAACTAGAAGAAAAACCTTTTCAGCATTTCAACAACATATATGCAACAGAAAAAAGGTGCAACAAATAAATAAATCACAAGAAAACAAAGAGTCACAATGACACAAGTTAGAATACTTAAATGCCAAAAGGAAGCATTCTGCAACTACAGAAAGGAAAATGACTCCCACTTCCTGTCACTACACACTCATCACTCATATTGAAAAACAAGGTAATGTTACTTATGATGATATGACGTATGATATTTAACATACTGATTTAGTGAATCCAACATATTGTAAATATTGGCTATTACTTAACTGGCATGCTTATCATTTCATTCTTCAGAGTTTCCCTCAGTAACTTGTGTATTGTACCTTATTTTCATTGTGTTGTGTGTAGCTATTTACAGCATTTTTTCTTAATGTGTTATATATGTCTGTAGTCAAAGTGCCAAAGATCTTTTGAATTATTGCTTTTTGTCTATGTGTGGTGTTTTCTTAAACATGCACATAGATTTTTGGCCACTTGGACACAATGGAAACAAATAAACAACAAACAAACAACAACAAAGTTTGAACTTCTTCTAGGATGCAACAGAAACTAAAATTTGTACAAACAAACAAACAAACAAACAAAACTTAAAATTCGCAGTTTTGTGCTAAATTTAATGAGATGATTGATGTTGTTTGAAAATAATATTTCTCAGTGTAAGATTGCAAAGAATTTCTGTCTTTCACCTTTTACAGTACTTAATACTGTGAAAAGATTAATGGACCAAGGGTGGAAACTACTGTTGAATGTGCATGACCTTCTAGCTCTCAGGCATCATTACATGAGAAACCATTGTGTTACCATGGCAAATATAGCTACGTGGGCTCAGAAGTATGGAAAATCTTTGTCACTTAACACAGTCCAGAAATGCAACCTGAAAAGCAAGGAGGAAGCCGTACATCAATTCTGTGCAGAAATACTTCCTAGTTCTCTCGGCCTAAGCTCATGTCACTGAAAGACAATAACAACATGTTCTAGTCTATGCTCAGATGAGACCACGTTTCAGCTTGTTTTTGCACAAAATGGACGTCCAAAGATGAAAAAGATCACTCAGACTGTTGTCACTGAGCATCCAGCCAGCAGTCAATGTCCATGGCTGACTTGAATATGTGTGAAGGTACTATCAACACGGAGGCGTGTATTGGGACACATGCTGCCAGCAAGGCAATGTCGTTTCCCAGGAAGATAATGGATATTTCAGCAGGACAAAGCCAGGCCTCATCCTGCATATGGTACAACAGCATGGCTTTGTAGACACAGAGTGAGTGTGCTTTGCCTGACCTGCCTGCAGTTCTGATCCATCTCCTATTAAAAATGTATGGCACATCATAGAGAAGAGAATCAGGCAATGGTTACAATGGACTGTTGAGCTGAAGTCTTACATCTGGCAAGAATGGGCACATATTCCACCTGCAAAACTATTTGTATCCTCAGTTCCCAAACATTTAAAAGGTGCAATTAAAAGGATAGGTAATGTAACACAGTGATAAGCGTGACTCTGACCCATTTTTTGTGTGTTGTTGGCATCATACTCTGAATGTATTATATTTTTACAATTAAGTTTATCACCTTACCACTATTAGTTAAAATGTTAGCAAACTGTTTCCTATTCATATCATACAGACCCAGCACAACATCAGCATTCGTTTGGAGTTATTATCTCTGCAACTAGATAAATATAAGTGCAATTTCACACTTTTCTTTCAGGTCTGTTTTGGCAGCTGCTTACTGGAAGCACAAATGAACTGGATGGTTAAATTGTGGGCCATAAAACAACACACAACAAAAACACACACAGGCAAAAAAAGAGGCAAAAAACATTGTCAAGCTGAGGTGAATTGCAGAATCAAGTGAACATTTCCAGTGGGTTCGTCACTACAGAGTGAACCTGTTTATGCAAAATCATTGCATTCATTGTAACTCTAAAATATGAATTGAGGTAGATTATAAAGTTCTTAATGTGTGTATCTATTGTGACCCAGTCAGAATGTCCTTGCATGTATTGTAATACAGGTGTACTTAATGCTTCGCATTTCCTACACAAATCTAATACTACACAATCTAATAAAAATGTCACTGCCCTAAAAATAATACCTAAAAAGTCAATAAATGTGATCAAAATAAAGATTTGACACCCTGGGAAATCACAGAAAGAAGTGCACATACACACCTAATCGTTACCTCAACAACCATGCTGGGGATTCGAGTCACCAAGCTACAAGAGAAATGAGGCACGAGCCTTCATCTGAACCTTGAGATATGAGCAGTGTGTGTATGTGTGTGTGGGTGTGTGTGTGTGTGTGTGTGTGTGTGTGTGTGTGTGTGTGTGTGTGTGTGTGTGAGTGTATTTAGCAGCCCTCACTCTCTAGCTGGCTGCTTAAGAATCCAGTCACATCTTTTGCTAGCAGGCAGGCAGTAAGGCGCTTTCATGCTCACAGGTTTGCTTTGGTTGGGTTTAATACCCCTTTCTCTCCCTGTATGTGTATGCATATGTGTGTGTGTGTGTGTGTGTGTGTGTGAGCATATGCCTAAATCTGACACCATGTGTAGTTAACTCCCTACTTCTTTGTTTCTTTACTGTGTGTGACAGTTGTGTGTTCATGTTTATATCATGTGAGAGTGTGCGCGCACGTGTGTGTGTGTGTTGGCTCTCAGCAGCACTGATAAACCCACTTAGACTCTCCCCTGATCTGTTTGCTCTGGGCTGGCTCACGCACACACACACACACACACACACACACACACACACACACACACACACACACACACACACATGCACACACACACGGAACCCTCTGCTTTAGCTGTTAGCTGATCTGTGACGGCCTGCCACTCAAACACAGCTCTGTTGAGACACTGCACAAAGGAGGAGAGGAGGCTGGGAGTGGAAGGAGGAAGGGAGAAGGGGGAGGAGGTGGTGGTGAGAGGGGTGGGAGAGAGAGGGTATCAGTGTCTTTCTTTCGGGTGCCTGCTAGCTTCCGCTCTCTGGCTGTCTCCTTATCTCCCTACTCCTCACTCTCCTCCAACTGACTGGCTTTGGCAGCTGCTCTTCACTCCCTAACTCCCCTCCCCTTTCCGCTCCCTCAAACCCCCCTTTTCTCTTTTTTTTCCCCCATCTCTATTTCCTCCTGTTTTTATTTTCCTACCTGACCAAATTCGGTTAATCTCTTTCTCTCTCGCTCTCATTTACTTTTCAACACAAGAAGACTTAGCAAAAGATGAAAGCGAAAAGGCAAAGAGAATGAAAGAGAGGCTGAGCACATCACGGAGACTGTCTGCAAAGGCATTTTGCAAAAAACATACTGTACGCAACAGAGAAGAAACACGGCTTCTCGAAGAAATGCAATGTACTGAATACACCAAAAGAGAAACAGGGGGAAGATGAGGTGAAGACGGAGAGCAAATGCAATGCTCATACCTGTACAGTCTTTTGTGTGTCTAGGTTGTGTCATTGGGATGCAGCTAGCATACAGTAATAATCTATGGGCAGCAGCTCAAAACTGGCTGCGCTATGTAGCTCCCAGTGTTTGAATTTTTACAGAAAGCTGATCCATAAACTCCTTTATATAAACTAACATTTAATTACATGATAGGTACAGGAATTAGCAATGGAAGAAGACTTCATAGACTTTGTTGAATTTGTCCTGGTTTTGAGATATCCAGCTCTGACAGTCTGAATATAATTACGTCTGTTGTATGTAGGCCTGTGTCGAATATTTTCATTAAAATTCAACAGTAACGTCATTTCATGAATGGCATGTCACTGCTATTCTGAACAAACCTCAGCTTTTGTAGGGGCTTTTGTTTTAGTATAACATAGCTGCAAATGTTCACAGGTCTTTCATTCATCCAGTGCAAATACTACAAATAGTGTAAAATAATCCTACGTCTGTTGCAGACCACCAAGGAAGTGAAATAACATTTACCATGAAGTTGGCAGAATATATTTCAAAGCTTAAAACCTGCACAAATAGATACAGAAAGACAGAATAAAAAGGATTTTTTTAATTTATCAAAAGTGTTGTCCACAATGTTAAATCAATAAAGAATGATCACACAACCCTGCAGATCCCCATAGCACTTTAGTATCTCACAGATGATTGTGTTCATTTTTCAATTTTAACTTACAACAACAGTTTTTGTGAAAAGGCTCTGAAAAACTCACTACTGCCCAGCACAAAAAAAAGAGTTATTGACTAGCTGGTGGTGGAGACCAAAACCGAGCTAAAACAAAAGTGAATGCTGGGCTGACTCACTAGATTCTGGATACTGTATGTAAATAGGAAGCTGCTCTTTGTGCTGCTACAAAACAAATTGAAAAAGACAATAGAAAAGTAAAATATAAAGAGTAGGGATTTTCCTAAGCTCTCCAGTGTTAGTCAATGAAGAATTTTGGTGCAGAACTGTGGTACTGCAATTTCTGCATTGATTCATGAAATTTGATTTGTGATTCATTGAAAAAGAAGCTACTATAAAATGATGAATAAATGTTTCTCAGATTATCATACTCTGCTAATTTAATGATGATTAATGATGGTCCACTATCATTTAGAAAGTCTGTAACAGCCGTAAGATTATTTTATTTCATTCATGTGTGCAGGGAGCTGAGAGGTGCAGTTGGAGAAGAATTGTGCTCATGCCCCGTGGGCCCAAAAACATGCAAGTGTGAGGAACATCTCACACATTTTTGTGATCGACCTTCATAGGGGTGGCTGGGCACCATAAATCTGGTATCCACTTCTTATCCATGGTTTCCTTACACAGCTTCTTTCACTTTGATTCATTAAGACTATGTGAAAGTGAAAAAAACAGAAGACGGCAAACATGACTGTAATCCCCAATAAGATCAGACAAATGATGGCAACAAAATTGACGAAGAGGTTGAGGTGGAGTAAAGAGACAAAGGCTGGAGTTTTGCGGTGGAGGAAAGAAAGAGCTTGCTCAGCAATATGGATCCATAGCCCTGGGTTAGTGAAGACAGAAAGAACTCTTCATCAGCACCTTGACTGCTGCCGATATCGCTGAGTCATCAGCGCCCTGATACACAACTGCAGGAAAAGAAAAGAACACCATCACCTTCATTATCGCTTATCAGCCTAATGATTATCATTGGACAAGACAAAAGCCGTTGTGTGTATCATTTAATATGAGTGAATGCATAAATTTTCACATTTAATTCCCTTTGTAAATGGATGAAACTGTCGGTGAAGTTCATCCCCTTAACTATTCTTTTCGAAGCCTAGTGGGAGATGCCTGGAGCTATTGGGCATTTTTTCCAGTGCCAGCCTCGCACCTGCCCCTGGCAAAAACAGAATAACTATGCAAAACTCTCTTTCACTCTTGCAGGCTCCCTCTCCCTCCTTGTTTCCTCTTTCCCTCTTTCAGTTTTTAATTAAACAGAGGCAGAGGGCTGCAAAAACCTGCTACTAATTACACAGCCGCTGCCTCTCTCTCCTTCTCTCTTCAGTTTGCTTGTTTCTCTCCCTTCAATTTTCTCTCCCTCTCGCTCCCTCTCTCTGAGCTGGGCTGGAGCTCCGCCAACAGCCTGTGGAATCACTTACCAGCTACCACGGCGGGAGAGAGAATGTACACTTGTTGGCGTCCACACACACAAACAACCAAATGCAAGAACACATTGCGCCGACACATTGGCACAAACGTGTGCCTGCACAGATGCAGGCAAAACCTGATTACAAGTCAAAATGTGCAAAATGCAGACTCCCAAACATACACATACACACACACACAGCTCCACACATCCTGATACACTTGTGCTTACCCATTTAGCAGCTTTGCTTTCACACTCTGTGTGTGTGTGTGTGTGTGTGTGTGTGTGTGAGGAAGGCACGAGGGTGATCAGCTCCCTAATGAGAGAGAACACTAATCATATTTCACACTGACACAAACACA
This sequence comes from Ctenopoma kingsleyae, assembly GCA_032353495.1. Taxonomy (NCBI): domain Eukaryota; kingdom Metazoa; phylum Chordata; class Actinopteri; order Anabantiformes; family Anabantidae; genus Ctenopoma; species Ctenopoma kingsleyae. The sequence continues at coordinate 8,213,865 of JAUBNQ010000016.1, forward strand.
ATCACAACATCTGTATCTACTGTGGCCCGCCCTCTAATTCCTCTCCCCCTTTTCCTCCAGTGCACAGTAACTTCCCTCCCCCTCTCCCCATCTCTCCCTCTACCCCTTGCTCACATCTTTCACCTCAGTGGATGGATCGCAAGGAGGAAAAGGGGGGGTCCCCCCTATCACTTACTTCATTTCTCCCATCCTGGTCCTCTGTCCCCCCCCTCCACCCCCTTCTGGTATGATCAAGCAGACATTGAATACACAAAGATTGAAAGGCTGAAACTGACTCCACTCTCAAGCTACTCTTTCTGTCTCCCTTCATCAAACTACATATCTTTTTTCTTCTTTTTCTCTTTCCCCCCTTTCCATCTTAATATGGCCCACTCTTATTTAAGCTTGTGCTTTCGGTGGGGGGGGGGGGAGGTAGCGGCGACACTGTAATTTAACAACAGGTCGTTCAATCCATCACAGAGACAATGTACACACACCGCCTCTGTGCATCACCTGCAAGCGTGTGTGTGTGTTTGTGGCAGTGGAGAGCAAATGTGTGAGAAGCAAAGGGGGCAAGTGAAAGAAACATGAAAAGAAAGGCAGAAGTGTTATATAAAGACAAGTCCAGAGTCATATCCACAGAGGAAACACACAACAGAAGAAACACTCTCAGCAGTGTTGGACAGAGAAGAGACTGATAAAACAGGAGTGGTGGCTTGATGACAGGTAGAAGGAGCTGATAGAGAGATGCATCTTTACAGCCAAAGTAGCTGGACAGCAGGAGTGGGCGGGACACAGAAGCCCCCTCTGCTGCAATCAAGCCTCTGTCACCATCTGGACGCCATTTTAAAACCATCAGCTCCGGCTCCCCATGTAAACAAGGTCGCGACCCCAAACATGCTCCCCTCACTAAATGGGCTCTTTCTGGCAGCTGCAGACCCCAAAATGGCTGACTCTGTGGGGTGAGAATCGGAGCCAGAATGGCTGGATTACGGGGGAGTGAGTGTGTGTTCGTCATTATAGCAGCATTTGTGTACAAAACATGTTACATTGTATTTTATCCCAACTGTGTTAGTTGTAGTGATTTCAGGGATCCC
>JAUBNQ010000016.1:8227336-8243721 GCA_032353495.1 Ctenopoma kingsleyae
TTCTCTGCGTTGCTGCCTACCATAGTCTACTATTCTACACTAGGAGAGGCACACTGGAGCAGGTAACACACTTGCACAGTGGCAGTGCAGTCACTGGTTTCTTTTTTAGTGTTTTGATCCAGTGGTCTCTGTGTCTCAGGTCACGTGAGCAGATGAGCATGTTGCATAAGCTCTACTTCTTCCTGCTTTTCATGGTGCTTATCCTCCCCTCACTAGGACTCACCAGGTAATTTATGCTAGCATGAGTTTGAATAAGCAACTGTTCACTTAGCATCTTGGTTATTTATGTATCTGCATTAATGGTTTAGCAATTTGCATGCTAAAAATGGGGAACCTAAACACTATAAAAATGAGCAAGCATATGGTAAGATGTGATTAACAGTTAGCTGAAATGGCTAATATGCGCATTTTGCTACAGCTGGATTCAGTGAGAACCTTGACTAAACTTTTGCAATTCTTTTTTTTTTTAGTCTTTCAGTGTTTTTCCGCTGGCTGTTTGATAAAGAGTTCCTCTCAGCTGGAAAACTGAGGTTTGAGTAAGTAATTCCTCTTCTTTTCTTCTGTTCTTTTAAGATTATTCAATGGTAACAATGAGGACATAAAATATTGAAGAAATCACATTTCCAGCCTAGGTCTGTTTTACTGTCAACTCATGACATGACAGTTGAGCTGTATTCGAGTTGCAACAATACATTTGAGTCAAATATGCTAATGTTGATGTTGATTTGGAAACTAGTCATACTCTATAGACTACACTGTCATTTACAGCAGTTCTCGTAAACTTATGAGTTTGTTGCACCTGATGTGGTAGGAAAATGAAACATTTTCACACATGCGGTGTTACACTATTATAACATTATATATTAGTCTTAGTCATGCATCTTTGGTTTGATTTTTTTTTTTTTTTTACCTCTCCACTTTGATTAGTCTGTCTTTCCCTTTTTACACTAGGTGTGTGTTCTTACCTGACCAGGGAGCATTCTTTGTCAATTATGTGATCACAGCGGCACTGGTCGGCTCTGCAATGGAGTTGCTGCGATTACCTGGGTTACTGCTTTACACCATTCGTATGGTGTTTGCGTGCTCTGCTGCTCAGAGGAAATATGTCAAGCAGGTTCATAATGACTTATAGGAACGCTATATCTGGGCACCAGGCCCAGGGTCTTTTTGTCTTTATGAACATTTTGAACATAATCGACTGTACAAACTTTGCTGTTTTTATATATTTTTCATTTTTAAACTTTGTTGTATACCACATCAAGTATGTGCTTTCTCTATAAATACATGTTGGAAAAAGTTGTGAACAGGTGTACTAGTCAATGTAGGATATGTAAACAAGTGTACATAGACCTGTAAAGTGATGGATAATGTATAATAGAAATATATCAAGTGTGGTGGCCAAAGAATGATGATTTTTTTCTGCCTAGACTTATTTATGCAGTGTTGCCTTTTCCTGTAAATCAAAGTCAATGACAAGTTAAACAAGACAAATTTAATTTTTTTTTTTAAATAAATTTTTTAAATTCTCAGTCTCAACTCAACATTTACAAGTCAACTCTTGTTTGACTTCTGTTTACAGAACCAGGCCTACGAGTGTGAATATGGAGCCATGTACAGCTGGACCCTCTGTGTGTTTACTGTCATTATGGCTTACAGCATCATTTGTCCTATAATTGTGCCTTTTGGTGAGTACTTAGGTGGTCTGTGCGCAAGAATGTGGTTATTCGCTCAACATTTTACTTCATGCTTATCACCTGCATCTTTCTGTCATTCTTGTTTGCTCATTTCTGTACATACAACATATTCTTGGTCATTTCCATGGGTATATTTATGGTTGTGTTGTGTGTGTCTGACTTTGTCAGGTCTTGTGTACATGCTGCTGAAGTACCTAGTGGACAAACACAACCTGTACTTTGCCTACTTGCCTGCTCACCTAGACCATCAGGTCCACATGGCCGCAGTCAATCACGCTGTGGCTGCACCCATCATCTGCCTAATATGGCTTTACTTCTTCTCTGTCCTCAGAACAGGTATAAAGCATGTTTGGGGACATTGTGAAAAAGTTTACATCACACAAGCTCTTAGTGTCTGTAACAGAAATAACCACTAGTGAAGCATGAACCATGTGAAGATTCTTTGATCTAAAGACAGAGTGTGCATTTCTTTCTTTTACTTGTGGTCATTTACTATATTAATTTACAGAATTTTACATACATATTACGTTTAGATTATTACTGACAACAGCTCACCCTTTTTATCTGAAAGTAATTTTGTAAAATTATGTTTCTCCTAATATTCAAAGTTCCCAACTAGGGGTGGGCGATATATCGAATATACTTGATATATCTCGACTTGTTCCACGTGCGATATAGTAAATGACTATATCGTGACTATCGAGTATAGATTCTAACGATAAATAGACAGCATGTACTTCGCTTTGAGTTTCACTTCTTTGCGGTCTCACAGCAGACAGCTCATTCCCCCGCCCATCCAGAAAACCCCTAGCACATGCGCCTTTTATACCTCTTTAAGCTGACAGCTCACTCCCCCGCCCATCCAGAAAACTTTCCTAACAAATGCTCGTTTTGTATTGGAATAACAGCGGAGGGAAGCGAACTCGCGGAGAGAGGCGTGAAAGCCCAAGCGAAATCTCTAGAAACCTCTATTTGGTACCGGGCTGCAGATAAAGAAAATAATTATTTTATTTCCATTTTCACATGACACAGTCTGTTATTTTAAAACAATCACAGGCATCTTCACAAACGGATACATCGCATACCAGAATCTTCTGGTTTTTCAAAATAAAAGACTGGCAGAGCCCAGCCCTATTTCCAACCATATTTTCTCAAGTAATGTGTGGACCAAACATACATGATTACTATATAATTATGTGTTTATGTGAGGCAGCTACATAAGTCAAATCTCTGTGTCACTATTTAAATTATCCATGTGGTTGTCTGTGTGCTGTTTCAGGTTTCTCGACTCCCACGTCTCTTTTCACCCTGGTGGTTCTTTGTATTGCTGTCTTCATATGCATCAGCAACGCCTGCTTCGGCCATTTCAAGTACCTCAGTCCACACAACTATACAGTAAGTGTTTGCTGCTGTGTGATATATGTCCTACATCTGTTTGTCATCCTTCACATTGAGCCCTCATATTGTTTGCATACATTTGCAGGTGAAAGATGAGGATGAGGATACAGCAGAAGAAGTGGAGGAGAACACCATGGTACAGTAGTTCTCTAACTAATCTCTGTGACTTATGCAGGGTAATTTCATATATGACCTAACATTTTATTAGCTTTGTCTGTCCCCTAATAGTCAGAATTCTTCTGTGTCAAATCTATAATATATGCAATATTGCATCAGACACATCAGTGAGGATATTGAACATACAGGTGAATATTGAAAAAAACGTTGTGTTTTCAGCATTCATCACTTTCTTTTATACTATATATTTACAGGTCTTCCTCCCCAGAGTGCTTAATCCCAAATCACCTGCCAGCGCCGCAGAGGGGTCTACACATCAGCAGACTTATGGCTCTACACAGGAGACTGCAGCCCACAGCTCCTGCCCAGTGGAAGAAGACGTGTCAGATGGCTAAAAGAGCAGTGGGTTTAGAAGACCAAAATTAGTCCAACTTCCTTCCCTTCTTCTTTTGGCAAGACAAGGTAAAGTTGCAGTGAAGGCAGCAGCAAATAGTTTTATTACAGGAAAGAAGGTAAATGGGAACTAGACCATTTGATCACTTGACCAGCACAGCACACACATCCCTGTGAAACCTACCAATTATTTACCTTTAAACTCATCAGTTGAAACTAATTAGTTACATAGAAAATGTTTCTGATAAGGACCAATTCACGTAGCAATGTTTACCCAAAAATCCACAATTTCATTCATGTCATGGTGAAAGCAGGCTGAATCCTACATATTGCACTTGCCTAAGCTAATTTTTCAATGAAGGCTACTATGCAGATGTATCCAGTGTAAGATCAGCATCATCAATGCCAAAAAGATGAACACGCAGAGCTTACTGCTCATTAATTGTTATCTAGATGTTGTTCTTTTTCGATTGTCCATGGTGCCTTTTTTGATGCCTGAGGAGAACAAACGCCAAGGGAATAACCTATTACCTATTTAATGTACTTTTTGTATCAAGAGCTTTATGTTTTTCCTTTGTAATTAAACAAGAGAATTAATATTTATATCAGTATTGCAGGAGCAACCAAAACATTATTCTGTTTAATTCATATAATAGAGTAAAGTTTTTTTTATTAATTATATAAATTTTAATTATTTTCAAGGCATGAAAATGATGCTGCACCACAGATGAATGTTTTAAAAAGCTTAATGTTTATTTTTATTTAATGTATGTTTGTGCTGATTTTTTTTTTTTTTTTAAAGATGTGTAGATAGCATGTCCTCAGTTTGTGTATGTTAACAGAAACTGAACCTGAATCTTACATGTAGTTTTAGAAAATACAGAAACTAATGTTATGAGTGTGTTTTGTCATCAGGGGGCAGTGTTGAGCTGTGGAGGAAGCTTAACCCCTAAAATATAAAGCAGTGAAAAAGGACAAATGAACACTGTTACAATGAGGATTTAGAACTTATTCTGACATTGGTATGATCCAGTTTACTGAGTTACAATTCCAGTAGCTCCACCACCTCACCTGTCCTTTCACTATTGTAAGGCTTTCCTTTATATTTCTTTTTCCTCTTGCTTCCTTTTTTTTCCTGCTATTTCTCCCTTTCTCACCACGGTGCCTGCCTCAGGTGAGAAATACATCTGTTGTCATTGAAAGGCTTTTGGTGTGCTGTACTGGTTAGTACAGTAGGTAAATATGGGTAATGAGATACTATGCTAATATTGTTTTACGGTTATTAGCTGTGGTTAAAGGAGATGTTTTTGCTGTTGAATGAGGATCAGTTTACTCTAATGAAACCTCACAGCAGTTCTTAAAATAATCAAAATTGTATATTTTTCCATGTGAGTGTACACACATTCACTTGCAGGCATTAAACACAGATTAAATTTTAAAACCCTGTGTCACTCTTCACTGAACAATAGCTACTGGTAATAGCTGCATATTTAGTCAGGTCACACAAAGTTTAAAGATTTGTTTACAAGGAATTGGTACTTTAACATTTTAGTGCAGTATAAATTGCACAAAGGTTATTGACTGTATTTTACCCCTAATGCTGGACAAAGATTATGTGTTACAAAACACACTCTCACTTGTTTCCTCTTACTCAAGTTGTGTGTATGATTAAGCAATAAAGCCACTGTTCCTAGAGCTAAGTGATGTCCAACGTGCTAAAAGTGATACTATTACAAACAGCATAGCCTGGAATGAAGCTTATATTCATTTAATTATAAACAGAAAGAGTCCCATACGAAGACACTTTTGACAAAGACAATTTTGAACAGACATACAGTGCTGTGAAAAAGTATTTGCCCCCTTTGTGATTTGAATATTACACAAAAATAACCTGAGAAAATACAAAAAGGAGTTTTTAAATGATTTTATTAGGTGAAAAAATCTGTTCAAACCTGCCTTATGGCCCTATGTGGAAAAAATAACTGCCCTTCTTATCAACAGTCAAATGTGGTGGTAGTGTGATGTTCTGGGGCTGCTTTGCAGCTTCAGGAACTGGACGATTTGTCGTAGTTGATGGAACCATGAATTCTGCGCTCTACCACAAAATCCTGAAGGAAAATGTGACCCCTTTTGTGACCTCAAGTTCAAGCGCACTTGGGTTATGATTGATGATATTTTGATGATATGATTTTATGAGCACAATGATCAAAATCACATCTGGAAGTCCACCCCTGAATGGCCTATTGAGATGCTGTGGCATGACCTTAAACAGCCCCTTCATACTCTAAAACCTTCCAATGTGGCTGACTTAAAACAATTCTGCAAAAAATAGTGGGCCAAAAATGTGAATGACTCATTGCGCAGTTATCACAAAGGCTTGATTGCAGTTGTTGCCACGAAGGGTGGCACAAACACTTATTAGGTTTAGGGGGCAATTACTTTTTCACATAGAGCCAGCCAGGTTTGGACAGTTTTTTTTTCTCCTAATAAATGAAATAATCATTTACAAAACACATTTTGTATTTACTCTGGTTATCTTTGTGTAATATTAAAGTTGGTTTGATAATCTGAATCATTTAAGTGTGACAACAAAAAAAAAAAATCAGAAGGGGGCAAATATTTTCTCACAGAAACTACATGCCTCAACAAAATCACATGACAAAGCTGTGCAGTGATGTGGGCCACTAATAACTTGCAGACATTCTCATGTGTCTTCAAGGATGATCTGGGAAAAAAAGAAGAGTGTTTTATATTAGACACCTGATATACTGTCCTCAGGTTGTATCTGTTTCGTGTGTGTTTAATGCAGCCTCTCTGCTGGAAAGATGTCTTCAGTAGGCTCAGTGGAGCAGCGGTAATATAGATGTTAAGGCTGCAGGAGCCTGGGAAGTAGCAAAACCCAGTCACTTCTCCCAGAACTACAGTATACTACTTTCTAAAACCACACTGCAAACTTTGACCCAGTGTCAAATAGACCAGAAATTCACTGGCTCAGTTTCGGCACACATGGTTCTTGGCTTATTGTAATGGGTGTGTGAAAGTCTGATCTGAAGTTTAATCCAATTACATGCAAACTGGGAGCGGTTTGTGGCAACTCATGCACGTATTCATCTCGCTTAGCTCTTCACATTGTTGATGCTTGGCTTTGCACAAAGATACAGGGCTCCAAGTTTGACATACAAACTACAAAATATGTTTTTCCTTATTTAGCTACTGCATTATTTTAGAGCCACTACTGACATCGACTGTTACTGTTACATCTGTTTTGTGTCTTTGAAAATGATTCTTTACATTTCTTTGCTAATGCTTTATTTTATGGATGTGTAATTTTCTAATAATTTCCACAAGTTACAGGTTCCAGAAAGTCTGTATGTTTATGGAGAGTTGTAAAATATAAAAGTAGGACCTTTACAGTTAAATAAAGTATCATTGCTCTGTGATGGGACAGTGGTGAGATATTGTTTATAATTATCTCAAACATATATTTACCATTTCTGTACTTTTGTGTTGGATGACATATTTATTCACATACCTAAGTAATAAGCTAATATTAGGTGATTAGTTTAGTCAATTTATGAGTTCATTTCTAATCTAAACTAGGATAAGTAACAGATATTACATAGATTTACATAGTTGTAAATGAGGAAAATATTAAGGAAGAAGTATAAATTTTGAAATTTGAGGTATACAGATAAAAACCTAATAATTATAATAATTATTGGTTTTGTGCAGTTTGTTGGCACCTCAAGTCAAATTAACAGACACAACAAAGCCTTCTATGAATCAAAATATTTACCAAAGGTTAATCTAAGACCTCTGTGACTGTGTTTTGTATACGTGTGCAACCCACTGAACTCAGTGTCCTCAGTGCATTCTTGGTATTGTTGTCGTCTGTGCTTTTGTAGACCACAGACACTATTATTTAGTCACTTCAATCCCTCTCTCCCAGCATTCACTTAATTCTGCACTCCCAGGCCACTGAACTTAAGAAAGAGCTGCTGTGTTGTGGGTGTGCATGTATGTGTGTGTATAAAATAGGAATTAAACCCATTTAGATTTCTGAGGTTTTGGGGTCAGGTTTTCTTCATGTCACCATTAAGATCGATGGATGTGACCTCTGACTGCTCCAATTTGTATATAAACATGGCACTAGCCAATCACGGCATCGCGTGGGATCGTGCCAACCAATGAAAAGGTCTGGCAGCATCGTGTTCAGTGGTACTCCCATCTTTTGTCTGTCAGGATTAGTGCCGTGGCAACGCTGGTCGCCTGGGAGGTGAGTTTCCCAGAGCAGCAGGACCAGGACAGAAGCAGACTGCTTCGTTCCAAGCATTACTTCCTTCTCGGCCAATTGGGAAACAGAACTAGAGTGGTGTGTATGTGTGTGTCACTCTATGGCTTCCAACTTCAAAACTTCCACCTAGACTGCCAACTCTAATGAGGTGCCATCCTGAGCAACAAGCTCAAAGTGTGTTTGTCTGTGTGAATGAGTGGGAGGGTTGGTGAGGGGCTGTCCTTGTGTGTTCTCTTCTGTGTGGGGTACTCTGTGGAGAAGTCACCCCACTCTCCCTCCCTTTTCTGTCAGTGGACTACGTTAGCCAGAAGGGCGGAGGGCCAGGCAGCTGAAATCACCACTGTTGAACAAGCATGTGACTCCAGACCGAGGCCCTTTTGTGTGAACATGGGAATAGGCAAACATGAGAGTGAATAGACATGAGGAATTATTAAAACCTGCTTTTTTCTTTTTCTGATTGCTCTTCTTGACAGAAATTGCCCACAATGGGTTTTAAAAGTTATAATCCTAAACATTCTCAAGAATTCACTTTAAAACGTTTTCTGCAAGAGCGGTTTAATGTCTTAACATTAAGTAATTACCTCCCTATATAGCAGTTTTCATTGTTAGTGGTGGGGTCCGCCATTCCCACTGGATTCAAGTTGCCTTCACATGATCAGATAATTCACAGGAACATCTGCATACATATAATCCACATTTTCAGATTGTTTAAATGAGACAGTGTCCATAAAGGTTCAGTTAGCATTAGTGGAAAGTCAGGCTTATATCCAGGAGATAAAATTATTGATATCTTACAAATATGCCAATGAATCTGAACAGGGTAAGAAGTCGCAGGTTACAAATGAACACAGTGTAAGCCAATACTGTCCAGCAAGGTGAGGGACTAAAATAGGATTACCAAGTACAAAATTAACTCAAGAGTAGCAGACTGTCCAAAATCATTTGTTGGACAGGAGCCAGTCATGTTTTTCTAAGTGTAACTGAAGCTAACTTCACACTGCTTACACTGGCTAAGACTGCTGGATCTGAGCCAGGATAAACCAAACAAAACCAGTGTCAGTTTAGTCTCTTTTAAAAAGGATTTACTCCATATGCTGCTAAGAGGAAGCAATGGTCATTTTGCCTAAAATCATCCAACTGGTAATGAATAGCAAGGTCTATAAAGAATTAAAAGGACAAGTGGGAGTGTCTTTAAATGCAGGTTTTGTGTGGGAGAGGTCCTGAGCAGGAGCTTAAGCTGTAAAAAAAAATGGCATTGTTAACATAAGCCTAATTACAACAGTTAGGCAGAAAGAGACAAACACATGTTAGATATGAATGCAAGTTGACAATGTAGGAAAGAGAGAATTAATGAAATACTATATACTATATATATAAATAATCCCACCAGTAGAAAAGGGACTTTCAGCCATATGAAAGGAAAATTCCCAACTTTGCCAGAAAATTCGTCAGTCACAAGCAGTTCTGACGGAGACAATCTACTGGCAAACTAATAACAACAATAAACTATTTACTACGTCATTCTTGAAAAGCAGATTAAATGCAGCTACACAACCAATTGCAAATATTCAACTCATTGACGGAATCACACAGCACACACTGACACCTTTCCTTTAATTCTTCCTCTTCCATGCTAGATCATGTTTCAACTATTGTGCAGCCAAATTACAGTTCTATAGCTTTAACCCTTAAATAGGGTGCTGCGAGTTCATGTCATATCCCAGTAAGTTACTTTAAATCATGGCCATAGACCACAGACATTTACCCACCTACACCAGTGAACCACTACGCAGTTTCTATTCCTTAATATGCACACAAATACACTGTGTGTACTCAGGAAATGCACACTATGATTTCCTAACACTATTCATTCCTATTCCCATATGCCATGCAGTAATGTTAGTGGGATCCATGCACGCATCCTGCCAGCTGTGCAAAAGGCTTAACCCTATCAGTCTTCCAGACACACTGGTCGAAACTGCCAGATTCTTTGCTTCCCCGCCTCTGCACGAGTTTCATGGGTAAAAGAAAGAGAACGCTTGAAGCCAGCACATGGAACCTAAAATCAGCACTCAAGAAAGTTAAGGAAGACCTAGAAAACATGAGATGTTGATTGTTAGAAAGAGAAGAGTCACAAGAGTAAAAAAGTACAGTAATACACTGTATGGACAGTATACACTGTTGATTCAGTGGGCTGTATTTGCTAAGGTAATCAGCATACAGTGTATTGTCACAGACTGTTAAAACAACAAAATTAAGTAGAAGGATATATAAATTATTTATCCTAATCAACACACAAGCATTACCACTGTATGTTCACTACTGCATTAATAATACAATGCAACACAATAAGGAAAAATGATAGTGACTGTGGCTCTCTGGGTTACTTGTAAAGACAGGGAAATGCATTTTAATGTAATATAATAGTATAATGTACTGTTTTGTATGTGGAGCGACTCTGTTTCATGTGTTTAATAGCCCAAAAGCACAGGTGTTTTCAGTTACATTAGCAGTGGCTGCATTCTATTTAGCCGTTCCCTGCTTTTATGCCTTAACTGGTATAAATCCTCACTGTCATGGCTTACTGGGGCACTTCCATTGAATGGAGCCGTCATTAACTATATTAGTTACATCTGTGCTTTCCCCTGCTGCAACAGTTCACATTGTCTGCTGTGATAGTATGAAGTGTTCAGTTAATAGAGCTAGATCAGTAATGTGATATGGATAGACATTTTGTTCTGTTTTAGATATAATAGTAGCACTGTGAGATTACACTGAATCATAAAAAAAAAAGCACTGAGGTAAAGAGAGAACGCTGTGAACAGCACGGTTCATTACTTTTCAAATTGAACGCACTCTTAGTGGCATTTACGCACATTACCAGCCTGCTGAGGTCGGACTGCTCTTTCTTTTACGCATGCACTTCAGAAAACAGGCTGTGACGTCAAGCCACACTTGCGCATGGTCTGGTTTGTATAAACACTAAAAAACAAACACGCCCAAAATGAGGCTTAAGTATTGAGTGTTAATTTATTTATGCTTTGATATTTAGTGCCGACACGACAAACTTACAAAAAAAACTTTTTTTTGTTTTAGAAGAAAAGAAAGAAGGAAACTGAAGCGTTGCTGTGGTAACCATGACTACAAGGTTTGTTGTCGGTGGCAACCAAAGCAGCGTTTGGACTTTGGGCTTCCGTTAGCTCTTAGTTAGCTAGCCGCTAGGTAAAAGAGTATTTAAGGTTACCATAACTAACATCTACCTATAAAGTCGTTTAGTATTTAAAAAATGGACTCAAACTCCTTATATTATTCTTTGGAACTCGTCGCCGGTAGCGGACATATTTTAAATACCGAGCAAAGAACCGCTCTGCAGACTTCTTTGGTGATTCTGAAAAAAAACTACAAATTCCATAGAGTCTTGTTTTGGGGCAAAATCTTGGGATTAAAGGTGGATTATTTTATCGCTCAGGGGAGAGGAGAAGACGAGTTGAAAGATAAAAAGAATCTATACAGGTAAGTCAGCCTCAAGTGCAGTGCGTTGTGTTTCAGTGCGAGAAATAATAATATGCTTCTGTGTCTTGTGGTTTGTGGTCTGCAGCTTCAACTGCGTGGACTGGTTCCTGCTGCCCCCAGCCTCAGATTCTGTGATCAGTGAAGTGTCCAAAGCTGCAAAGGGTCGCTTCATAGGAGATCCCTCATTTGTGTATGAGCATACTGAGATCGTTAGGAGAGGAGAGGGTGATGAAGCTCAGGAGGAAGAAATCGTGGTAAGTGTGATCAATCAGATAAAATCCAAGTGTGAGGCACACACACACACACACAGAGGCGTATTACAATTTTAGGTGTCATGCCAATAAAACATTAAGGAACAATGTACAGAATAAAGCTGAGTTTTTTATGACAATATATAAAAATGCTAGCTGGACATTCATAAAATTGTTACGTTCTGTAATTGTTCTTGGTTTCATCAAAGACCAAAGTTATTGAGGAGAGCAGGTTGGCTGTGACAGTTCATCAGATTGATGAGGAGGTGTCTGTGATACCACGTGGCGCCTTCATCAAGAATCCACATTGTGTTGTCGAGATGAACCGCAGCTTTGGTGGTATGACAAGTGCTTTTATCACATTTTTCTGTTTCATAAAACATTTTTCAAATATAGTATTTATGTTAAGTGTCTGGATAAGTGATCATAGGAATCATTTAGATGTTTCAAAATGATTTGGTGAACTGGCAAGTCCTGTTTTGTCCAAGTTTCAGCTTCTAATGTGGATGTTTTTTAAACTCTTTCCTCAGGTCTGTCTCACTCAGAAGCAGCAAAGCTGGACAATTTTCTTCACTTCAGCAAACGAAAAAATCTGAAGAAAAAGTCCATCCTGGAGTTGGGTGATTTGAATCCAGCTATGGACTTCTTTGATGTACTGAGTGAAGACATTCCTAAAGGTGAAATTACAAAGCTCAAATAGATAGATACTCTATTCATCCCCATGGGGAAATTCACATGCTCCAGCAGCAGCATACAGATGAAAGAAATACCAGCCCCCGGCTGGTATTGAAGAGTTGCATAGTGTAGGGGAGGAATGACCTCCTCAGTCTATCAGTGGAGCAGGACAGTGACAGCAGCCTGTCACTGAAGCTGCTTCTCTGTCTGGAGATTATGCTGTGCAGTGGATGCAGTGGATTCTCCATGACTGACAAGAGCCTGTGCAGTGCCCGTCCCTCTGCCACAGATGTCAGGCTGTCCAGCTCCGTGCCCACAATAGAGCCAGCCTTCCTCACTAGTTTGTCCAGACGTGAGGCTTCCCTCTTCTTTATGCTGCCTCCCCAGCACTCCACCGCGTAGAATAGGGCGCTCGCCACAACCGTCAGATAGAACATCTGCAGCATCTTTTTGCAGATGTTGAAGGACGCCAGCCTTCTGAGAAAGTATAGTCGGCTCTGTCCTCTCTTGCACAGAGCGTCCATGTTGGCAGTCCAGTCCAATTTGTCATCCAGCTGCACTCCCAGGTGCTTGTAAGTCTTTACCATCTGCACACAGTCACCTCTGATTATCACAGGCTCCGGGAGAGGCCTGGGTCTCCTGAAGTCCACCACCAGCTCTTTGGTTTTGCTGGTCGTCAGGTGCAGGTGGTTTGAGTCCCACCATTTGACAAAGTCCTTGATTAGGTTCCTGTACTCCTCCTCCTGTCCGCTCCTGATGCAGCCCATGATGGCAGTGTCGTCAGCAAACTTTTGCATGTGGCAGGACTCCGAATTGTATTTGAAGTCCGACGTGTACAGGGTGAACAGGACTGGAGAGAGCACAGTACCCTGTGGCACGCCTGTGCTGCTGACCACAGTGTCAGACCTGCAGTTCCCTAGTCGTACATACTGAGGTCTGCCAGTCAGGTAGTCCACGATCCATGCCACCAGGAGTGAACCTACTCCCATCCGTTTCAGCTTGTCCCCGAGGAGATTGGATGGTGTTGAAGGTGCTAGAAGTCCAGAAATGTAATTCTGTCCAAGTGGGAGAGAGATGGGTGCAGCATATAGATGATGGCGTCCTCCGCTCCCACCTTCTTATGATATGCGAGCTGCAGATTTATCACTGAGACTTAACAGATGTGTTACAATAAACAACAGCATATCAAAACATTTTAGCTATTTAGAGGATATTCTTAAGCAACATGTGTTAATATGATCTTTACAGTTTCCATGGTAAACATGAAGTTCTTCATATTTAGTGGGATTCAGCTGCCATGCTACGTTACTGATAAAGAAGTGTGATTTTAACATAAATCACTTCAGGGATTTCTCCAAGTGAAACAACTGAATCATTACAGTAAATGGTCGAGTGACCAGTTATAAACTGATAACCTCAGGGTGCCAGATAAGAAGGATTTTAGGGGAATATGCTAGAGGAATTTCAACATATTGTACAATGACCTGATAACGCAACCACTACTTGTTAGATTAGAAATATTTTGGCTCCTAGCCATTCACTCAAGGCTCACATACTGGGATTAAAAATTAGGACAGAAATCAGTATGTGGGAAGAGGACCACCAGAAACCAAAATGATTCATGATATTGCTCAAATCAAACTTGAGTAAATAAAACAAGTAACTTCACTGTTATAGCTCATGTAGTAATACCAGTTATCAAGGGCCACAAGTGTGCTTTTTTTCCTCTTTACTTTCTTTTTACATTCCTCCCAAACATGCAACAGATGTCTGGGGGGGCTTCCTCATGTCTATATGGTTGTGTGTGATACAGATGTCAGCTGTGCCATCACTGAGGCAGACACTGTGCAGCTGTCTCAGTGCCACACACTGCAACCATCAGAACGGCAGATCACACATTTGCTGAAAAAGAGAAAGATTTAAAATTTTTGACAGGTGCTTTCCTCTGAGACTCATTTTCATAACAGTACTGCAAACTGTTTCCAGCTCCTGATTGACAGCTTTAGGTTCCTCTTCTTACAGCAGCAGTTATACTCTGGATATTACATGCTGAATATCACAAACTTCCTAGTTTGGCACGTTCTGTTACTTCTAATGGAATCATACTTTCCCATCTAAGTTCAAAGACAAAATAGCAGTGAAGCAACAGTTGTGCCTTTTTGAATCATCTCCCTTTTGTGTAATCAGTCAAATGGGTTTAATGTTTACATGGTAGGAGATCCAGTTCTTGTTCTCAGTTCACAGGGTCTTAGGTTTATGGTCACACCCAAACATATTAAGAAACTAGACTGTAGATCTCAAAAGCACAATGAATTGATTTGTTGGAATATCTCTTGGCTATCCCTACCATCTGACCAGTATAATCTCCTTGGAATGATTTATAAAGTTGACTACACCTCATTTTAGCTACACGATGTGGTAGCCTGTGTGTTAAGAAGTCTTCTGTGTTTACGTGTAGGATCGTGGAGTCTTCAGTTTGAATGTGCCAGCAGAGTGTGTGTACTCCGCAGCCTGTTGTGGCTCGGCCTGACCTTCTACCACGTGCCAATGACGCCACAGCACGGATACATCTACATCGGTTATGGGACCAAGAATTTGGACCTTCCCTTCATGCTCTGAAGCCACACACCTTCGACTTCTTTCAGCCTTCTCATGTTTCTCTGTTGTTCATATCTGTCCACAGGACTAAAATTTATTATATCTGACATAGTATAAGACTTTGTCTCATCCTAAAACAAATAAACTAAAGAGTTAGTTGTGCAGTTCGTGTCTATATAGTTTTGTTCAACTGAGTTCTCATCCATAAAAGCTATACAGTAAACACAAGTTGAGAGGCAGCATAAACAGACACATTTTATTTGCACATCTGTGTTGCCTTGAGAACAGCCAACATCCCACCTACACTGAAAGTGTAACACTGACCTAGTTGTTCACATTAAGCTGTCAGTAAGTTGGCTTCAAAGGACTTTTGAGAACCAGCAGACTCAGAATGGATTATTCTGGGTGTGGCTAGGGATGATTCATTAAAATTGTGATGCAGTTTTATAAACAAAACATAGAATAAATACAGATGGATGAAGCTTTTAGACCTTTTCCCAAGGCAGTATGACAAGACTTAGGGTAAACTGTTGATCTAGCTGGAAGATGTGGAAATCCACTGCGTCCTTACATAATGGGCCCATCCATTTTCCTGATAGTGCTGTACTGATTCGTCAGGCTTTCTGTCCTTCAATGTTTTATGTAAAGGGGCTTGACGCCATAACGCACATTGCCCTGGAGTGCGGGGTGGCCAACAGGCATACGCTTCTTACACCATTTCAGTCCCTTTTTATAGATGGGTTTGACAGAGTCAACGGACCAGCGGGTCAAGTATCTGTGCAATAAAAAGCAGAAACCTGATATTAGATTTGCACTGGGATCCATCACAACACACAGATAATAGTAAGACAAACATATAAGCAGACAAACAGTGATGTATACATCACCTGTTAAGTTGGGGTTTAGGCCTTTTTGGGACATGGCCCTCCGGAAGTTTGGGTCTGTGGTCAGGAAGTAGACCTTGAACACAAGGAAAGGGGAAAAATAGACAGGTTTATTCATTTAACATAAATTTTTCAGAAACAACTGAATTGGGAAATCTGGTGCAAAGGGTTCAAAATATACAACAGATACATTTCAGATGTGTTCTACTTTCTCCACATATTAGGACTGTGCAGTTATACAGTTTGACAGGATACAATGTTTAAACTCAGTGTGAATTAGCCTTGCAATATGGTTGTGGCCCTACTATCACTGGCTCTGTTCGCACTTACTGTCATCTGGTTGTGCCAAAATCACAATTTTCATATCAACATATGCTTATTCACCACCAAAATTTCCTGAAAGCCTGCACTACTTTTGAGTTTGTGACACTGCACACATAATGTCAAAATAAACATACTGAACTTTTCCAGGCTTGACCCTGATGAGACACTGACACTTTGACACAATGTAAAGTAGTCCATCTACAGCTTGTATAACTGTGTAAATTTGCTGTCCCCTCAAAATAAC
>JAUBNQ010000016.1:8251541-8270171 GCA_032353495.1 Ctenopoma kingsleyae
CATTTTTAATATTAACAATGTCTACACTGTATTTCAGATTAGAATTTGATGTTAAAAAATCTGCTTCTATTTCAAAATAACAGTAATTTCTGTATGTGTCCAAACTTTTGACTGGTAATGTATACCAAGAAGGTGTACTGTCTCTGTATCATTGTCCAAGTGAAACTAATACTCTTACAAAGCATAGTACCAGTAACGGGTTGTGATAAGAAAATGAGGGAAAGGGGTGATTTTATTTGATAAATTGAGAAAAATGTGGGAGAATTTTCACAGGTTAGTGAAAAACAGGAGTCTCCTGGGAAAATCAAGAGAGCTGGCAAGTATGCTTTGGGGTGAGATGTTAAAAGTTAATGGGTGCTATGTTTCAGACTACAAGACCATGAGTGACAGAGTGAGTCTTGCTTTAAAGAGGAACTAACGTTTGAAGCCATCCTGGCAACAAGTGGCAATTAAACGGAAAAATTTCACCATATTTCCAAAAATTCTCTACAGTCTGTTGCTACTGCTATTGATGATACAAGCTATTATTAAAAAATCAATAAAAACCATAGACCAACTGGGCGTGTGTCTAAGAATGTTGATCCCCAGATTATGAATTTAGTGAGGGTGCATTTTAATGCTCATAAAAATTATGTTATCGCTTTTCTATCTCATTTGCTTTTTAACCTTCTGTGCATGCATGCAATATACAGTATTTGACTCTAAAAAACTTATGTATATACCTTGGACTTGACCTTGAAGTAATTATCATCAGGAGATTTTCGTTGATAATTCTATTGTAAATGATTCATTTTTCATGTGGCTTTTACCACATCTTCTCAGGTACTATGGATGAGTTTCGGAGATTTGTGATCACAAGTTTGCAAGCTGTCCTTTACTATTCGTCTAACTCTCTGTTTTTTCTCTCCTTCTCTATCTTTCTCTCCCTATTGCATTCTACACTTCTTTTAGGTCCCCATAACAAGAGGAAGCTATGTGACATGGGTCCTACTGTCTGGTTGCACCAGGAAGCTGCTGGCACTCTCCTTGATCATGTTCTTTCCACTCACCCCAACTGGTCAAGGCAGATGGCCGCCCACCCTGAGCCTGGTTCTGCTGGAGGTTTCTTCCGTTAAAGTGAGTTTTTTTTTTCTCTTCATCGTAGCCCAGTGCTTGCTGGGGAGGATCATTGGGTTTCTCTCTATATAACTCTATACAACTGTAATGTATTGACCTTAATATGGTATGTGAAGTTCTTCTGAGATGATTTTGTTGTTTTTTGGCACTATATAAATAAAAATGAATTAAATTTAAGTTTCTGAATTAAACTGATATATTGTGTTGTTGGCAGTAAAGAACCTAAAGCCAAATCAAGGATTTACCCATTAACAGACTGTCTTTTTTTGTGTGATAATTTGATTTATTTGATCTTTGAAAAAGTCTGAAAGTTAAACATCTGGCTGACTTTGAAATAAATCATCAATTCCAATGAAAGAAAAACAAGCAAGAAACAGTGTCCAGTGGGAAAACTTCAGTAGGAAATTAATCAATGTCATGATTAATAAATCCCCTACAGTTCACAAGAATTGCAATCACTCAGCACTCCACATCTGTAAATAGACACAGTGGACTTGCTTAAGTCTTGCATTAGAGGAACATTTCAACAGTGTAATATGTTACTAAAATCAGATTAGATTTGATTGGATCACATATTTCACTCTCAATCCATGCTGTTGGCTGCTGATATTTAGAAAAGCATACTTCCTTTCCCCAGCTGAAAAAGTGTGTTTAACTGTCCAACTGGCAGGAGCCCATTTACAAATGTGGAACCTTTTCTCTTTGTTGTGGTACACATAATGATCCCATGCACTGGAAGCTCACAGGGGACATTCATGGACTATGATGGTGGAAAGAAAGAAAAGGATTAAAGAGGAGCACAGATAGGGGGAAACACAGTGAAGTGCTGCAAAGCACAAACAGAAACTCCTCTCAGCTGATTTAAGTCTTTATGCCTAATAAACAGCCTTCTGTCAAAGTCTCCCCATACACTCATACAGGAAAAAAATAACCACAAAAGCATCAAAGACTCTAGTCCCTCATGTCCTCTACATTTGATCAGTCCTTCATGTGCTCTTTCATGTTTTTGACCCCACAGCTGTTGTGAACCCTTCTACCTGTGTTTCTTTTTTCAGCGAGAGCAATCACAGTAATATTTATAGTATCAGTAATATATTTTACAAGGATATCAACATAGTC
The DNA here is from genome assembly GCA_032353495.1 of Ctenopoma kingsleyae. Classification (NCBI taxonomy): domain Eukaryota; kingdom Metazoa; phylum Chordata; class Actinopteri; order Anabantiformes; family Anabantidae; genus Ctenopoma; species Ctenopoma kingsleyae. The sequence continues at coordinate 8,253,777 of JAUBNQ010000016.1, forward strand.
GAGTCAGATTATTGTAAAAACATGAGCAACATTAAATCATCAAAGCTTTAACTGAATACGTAATACTGGAAAACTAGTCTACAGCCTACAGTCCTCATAAATTAAAACTAAGTTCTAGTTTCTATTTAGCTTTTAAAAGTTTTTAACTACTTTTTTGATACAAACTCATAACTATCGGTGTGTCACTGCTTCCAAGCTAGCAAGTAGATTGCTCATTAACCAGCATTTTAATAATAGTTATGACATGATAGTGATAGTGATACCCTTAAAGAAATAGTTAATAGGTGGACAGCCGCACATAATTGTCCAAGGACACCCCAGCATGTAACCAAGAGGAACCAGGTACCAAACCACCAGTCCTAAGTTTGATGAATGACTGCCCACCAGCTATAGCCACCACATATTTATCATAGGTAAACGCCCATAAAATTGCACAAGACTAAAGGACTGTGTGCACATGCAGGAATCTCACAAAGAAAATGAAAAAGACAGTTGAAGACAGTGAGAGCACCGAACTTCAAAAGGAAAAAACGTATAGTAGTAACAGAGGCACAAGTGGAGGGTGAGCAGCAAACCAAGCAGCTATATTTAGTAACATCAGCAGTGGATATTAAATAAAACTCACAAAAAATATACATGGAATGCTATCACCTGTATGGTGAGTGCTGTATTTGGACTAAAGAAACTAAATTTGTACCATACTAATGAGTCAAATGTTATGTTCAGATTAAGTACATCTGGAATGAGGCACTGACAGGGGAGACAGAGATGTCCTAGGATGGTTGATGTCCTGCACAGAGATCTTGAGTGAAAAGAGAGACTGACCTACTGGTGAGCGAATGAACAGGTTTGGGTGTTTGTGCAGAAGTCGGTGTATCTATGGAGCGGTTAATGCGGTTAAAGCCTTGACAGAGTCAGACCGATTTGGTGAGGGCTTTAATGTGCTGATCAAAAGAGAGTGTGAGATCAAATACATCCTCAAGATTCTTGGCTGTCAGGGCAGAGAAATCACACAATTGTTGAGAGTCTCTGTTTATCAGACTGGTGTCTATCTCAGTCTGAGTCAATTAATTCCATGACTGTGATATGATTTGGTCAAAAGGCGAAATATAAAGAGAGGCGAGAAGAGGGCCAGAAACAGAACTCTGGGGTACTCCATATTTTGCATCAGAATCAGACATTAAAATGTATCCACTTAAAGATACTACTTTCTAGATGCTCTACTTAAAGAAAATCCATCCAGTATTTTACAGACTTTATCATATTCCACACCCCCAAAGTCACTACTATTGATTCTGTGCTGGTGGTCATAAATGTGTGTTCAAAATGTGATGGTGATTTCTGGCTTGACATTTCACTCAAACCCACAAGTCAGGGGATAACCAAAATCATTAGCATTCATCCTGTAGGGACCCTGAATGCTCATACAGAATCACATGAATACCTATGACATAGTTCTCAAACAAGTGGTGGAAAAACCCTACTCAAACTAGAAAAAATCGATTAAATACCAAAATAACAATAATTACTGTATATATATGTCTCTCTGGGTTTGAATGATGACCTGCCAGCATCATCCAATATCAGGTTGACCTCTTGTTTTGTGTTTAGTTTTGCTTTTTCTAAAATTGGCCCCGTGGCTGTATCTGGATCATGTCAGTGCTTCACTCCCTACAGGAACAATGAGAAATGTTTTTAAATACAGATAGCTCTTTGGAACATCTCACACTTGTCTCCAGATAGAATTTTATTTTGACAGATTTATATATCACATTGAAAAGTGTTTTATTTGAACAAATGTTATCACATACTTTTTTATCAGTAAATAATGGTTTGTCATTATTGTACAACTACTTTTCATCTTCCTGGAGCTTATGCCACTGAGTTATCAAACTTACACAGGAGTGTACATATACAATGCAAGCAATACATTTTCCTCAATGCTAATTGAGGCAATCTTTTTGCATTTCCCCTTCCACCTGTTAGATATTAAGAAGATCTAGCTGCTGTTTGTGTAAGTGCTCTGTGTGATTCAGTCACTACTGGAGTCCATCTAGTACTGATCCCCAGGAAATCTGTAGATATTTGATCTGAGGAAGACCTCTTTGAAAGTTAAAATAACTTGTGTCTCTGCTCCATGTGGAGCCAAAAATGAAAGGAAAGCTGGGCAAAATCCATGCCGCTAATAGCTGTTAGAGGCTGTAACTAGACACTTGAATGTAATTTTAGTTGCACACATTGCACCAACTACTTAAGTTTACATCATTATGTGCCTCCTACTCTATTTTCTATCATTTTCAAGGTAAAGGTTTTAGAATATGTTTGTTAAATTATTCAAATATCTTTGATTAACCTTATCCAAGATTTGAAATGACAAAAGAAAATGTACATTTAGTGAAATACACTTACTGTATTCACTTTCATGTGGAGAACTATAGTAGATGAGACGATTGATATCACTCATCTATCTGTGTGGTAAATGCGAAGTTACTGCCCACCTTAAAAAGAAGAAACAGCAATTTAAAAACTAGAAAATGTAAACGGAAACCTACCTTTAAAGCTTGCCTTATTAACATATGTTGAAAGCCACTGGCCACAGCAAAAAAATGGTCACATACACTTCTGGTTTTTGTTCCGATTCAACAAGTTTGACTTCAAAAAGTTCATTTGTGAGACTCAGAGGTGCTGGTAGGTGGATTTCTTTACCTTTGTACATAATGTTTTAACTCTTTATGCTGAGGTAAGCTGACTGGACGCTGGCTCCAGTTACATCAACACCATGCAGTAATGAGAGTTGTACTCTATTAATTAAAAGGCCAATAAGTGTGTTTCACAAAATATTATATTCATATTATTATATAGTACTCCTTTTAAGACTGACATACAACACATCATTTATGATTATAACCCTGCTGTGAACTTATTGCCTAAGCTTGTTCCAGGAGACTCCTTAATGAGCACAGAATACTCATCCACTGCAATTTGACATTAAGATCACTACCTGAACCTCATACATGCGTATATTCCAATTCAAAAAGTGCCCTCCCTGCAGCAGAAATGTGGCTCTGATTATTGGAGTTGTATGCTGAATGAGTTGCAGGGTAATCCTTGGGAGGCAGAGTATAATGTAAAACAGATATACCCTATCTTCAATACAATATACCACACTTAAAAGGAAGACATGCCTCTGTCATCATCCAGAAAATGATGTTAAAGCCTTGCGCCCTGGGCTGTGAACGCCCCTGTTCAAATCCAGAGAGCTGACAAGAGTCTCCAGGGACACAGACTACATTACCTGCCTGCTGAATGAGATTCTTTTCCCTGAAGTAATATCTACTTTGCCTGAGGAGCATATACTGACAGGATGCATAGAGTTTGAATGCCACTAGTAATAGCATAGTCCAACATTATTAAACTCATGCAATGTCAAATTTGTTAGTAACTCTATTACAAGTAACGTACTGTAAGACTGGTGGACTTTACTGTTTTTAACTACTAATATCTGGGCAGTTGCCATCAGTAGCTTATCCTGCCTGAAAAGTTATTTTATTATTAACTTTCCTGATATATAGTAATAATATATAACATTTGTAGTACATCTGACTTTTTCTTTTTATTTAATTTTGTATTTCATAATTAGCTAACTGAACTGATGTGGGAACTATTTGATATTTTAATATTTTACGTTTTAACGAGACGCTAAATTGTTTTACATAAACTGAATGCTGTGGTTGTTGATTGTATCTGTGCTGTTTATAGTCCTTGACAAATATGATGTTCTTTAGTTTCTCTTCTCTTGTGAAACACTTTGAAGCAAGCATTGTCATATCGATGACAAATGAGTAACACTTGAAATGACCTGACTTGTTCTACTCTACTCCTACTCTGACCAGTGTTAATGAATATGAGCCCAGATGTAAGACATCTGTCTCTGTAGTCCGTTTTTGGTCACAAGTGTGTTTGTTTTAATGTGTTTCTACATGATTCTGAAGAGAATTCAAAATTCTGTCTATCCAGACTCTAATTCTGCTGAACAAGATACAGACAACATCTAACTTGACCATATACAGTATTTGAAGCTGCTCTCTGACAGTTTCTCTTTCATGGGACTTCTGCCAGATTGCAATCACTCTGAATGCCAATCAAATCAAAGGCCCCAGGGTTCTGCTTTTTGAAAGGAGTGTTTGTTAGCCATGTTTGTGTTATCTTCAAATAGTCTTCAGACACACTGAAACAGAACAGCTTCCTTTATCCGTCTAAAGTTTTACTGTTGCCAGAATTCCTGTAATATGTTTATATAACTCATACAATGACCTGTTGGAAGCACTACAACCACAGTTATCATAAATCCCACATGGGGTATAATCTTCTTACCTCATCCACAGGATATGGCTGAATAATGCAAGTCACAATAACATATATCCCCACTGACTTATTAAGAGTTGCACATGAGAATGTTTATGTTGTAACAATATTAACTCAGGTTGGGACAAGTTTAGCAGGACCTCAGGGCCTCAGCCTTCACATTCAGCCTTTAACCATTTAAATAAAATTATATTTGCTATCCTCTACAGGTACGGTAAAGACATGGCTGCCATTATTATCTACATGTACACAGGGTGACACCCATGCGGTGCTCCCAATAGGGAGCTTGTGCCTGGCTGTGATCTTTACATTCTGGAAGGGTTATCCTGGTGGATTTGCTCCATGCATGGTACACCTCTGTGGACTGGGGGCCCTGCTGGAAATTTAATTAACTCATGTTCATAGAAGCATGGTGGTCACATTTTTTAAAACGCAGAAAGAATAATATTGTTTTTAAGATCACTAAAGATAAGGTTGATGAATAGACACATGCTCTCTCTGGCGGGTGTAGTGTTTTGTTAAACATCAGTTTGCATTACATGCTCAATGAAACACACAGAATGGACATTTTGCCTGTATGGTATAGATAGAAAATATATTTTTCACGGATGTTGCTCTAACATCATGCCTGTTGCGCAGCAGTCACAGTTTGACCCCTTTGAATTAAAGAACACTGTTCTTTTCCCAAAACACATGTACTGTATGATACATGGCCAGCCATGCATTAAGTTTGTATTCAGTATCTTAATTTGCAATGTCAAACCCGATTTAGGAATTTTTATGTCAAATTGAACATAGTGAAAAAGACTGCTTTGCTGCTAGAAAAAAATCTTTTATGTAATGTCCTTTATCTTTCTTACCTTTTGTTTACCCTTTTTTAATTACACCAGCAGCACGACTGTCTCTAGAGTCTAGACTAGTCATTTGTCCACTGATACCATTTTTGTTGCTATTTTCCTAAAATTTTTCTGAAAGAGGTCTTCATTCTCAAACCTGTCTAGAAAAGTCCATCAGCGAGCACAACATAGGACCCACTTGAATTGTAGGAAGAAAAAAAACCCAGAAATCTGGGCACAGACTTGGAGGTTTGGAACCGGGCAAGTCTTTCCACAGACAGTGAAATGTCTTCAAACAAATCAACGGTTCAGTGATTTGGATTCCATTTTCTCACAGCAGCTGGTGTTATACCTTCTAGGAAATTGGCTTTTTGAACAAAACGAGGAAGACAGACGATTCTAGTTCAATAAATGTTTATGTATATTTAATAAATATTTACTGTGTCTCATTAAACTGAAGCACAGCTAAGCCGCATGAATCTTAAATTGACTCATACCTTGTCTTGACTTAAGCAAATTCACTCCAACTTTCTTTCACAAAACAACTCTTAGAGGGCTTCTGTCATCCATTTGTTTACTAGTGAGCAAGCATTACAAATGGTATGAGTGATGTCCTGATCCTCATCTCCAGGAAGCATTAGGCCAGTCATTTGCTTTCATTATGGCAGAGTCATTCGTGGATGTCACAGCCACATCAAGGCAACACATCTAGTTAGGCTGCAGCTACAAAGAGGTTTTTTTGCTGTTTATGTCCAGACAGTAAAGCTAGTTAAATTGTGTACATGGTCAGATAATGTTTCAGTTGCTCTGTTCAAAGCTAATTTGCCAGTTTTTCTTTGACTGTTGGTGCTTTTTCCTTCCTTTCCATTACCAAATCGCACTGGGAATTGCCAGAAACCAAGCCAACGCTGAGACTGAAATAAAAGCCACAAACTGAAAAGGATGCCACATAAGTCATGTCTTCGGCAGAATGACAAAAATGTTCTTTTGTGCTGTGCCTTGAATGTGTCAGAAGTGGTGCTACGGAGTGTTTGCTCGTGTTGCTCAGGGGTCCCGAGTCCTTTGGCTGAAAACATTCTTGACAATGACTAGAAAGAAGATTCTTCAAAGTCACCGCTCTCTTCTGTCTTTGTGCTCTCCACGCCTTTCATTCTTTTCCTCTCAAATATGCTCATACAAATGACAAAGAGGATGGATGGCCTTTAACCAGTGAAGCTACTGAGCAGTCTTCCCGCTCCTTCTGTTAAGCAACACATCGCAAGTAGAACGAAAAATTAATAAAACTAATCTAATCGGACTAAAATTGTGTTGGCAAGCTACATGAATGTTTTCTAATTAACAGTTCTTATTGAAACTGATAGTTTCATTTGCGACTGTCTCAAATGAGAGTATCTGTATGATGCCCCCCTGGAATAAATGCATTATTTACTTTCAGTCTGAGCAGAAAAGTTTATGAGTTCTCATGATATGCATGAGAGGTTTTCTTAACCCAAATGCTATATAGTTTATTGTAGTTTTCAACAGTGTCTGGCTAGATGCCTCTTGGCGATCCTGACTGCACTGTATTTATTTCCTGCCAGATACTCGTCCTAATAATTCTGTCATTCCCTGTGGTCCCACCCCCCAGACAACAGAGACCCCCATCTCTCTCACCTCTGCCCCCCCTCCGCCTTACCCCCTGGAGGCAGTGACAACCTCTTTCCTCCTGCTATATTGTCCCACTGCTTGACTCTTTCTTCCTTTCAGCACTATTTTCCTGTTCGGTTGCTGCACCTCTTTCACCCACACCCTCTTCTCTTGGTTGACTTGCACATCTGGGAAAGGTTTAGTTTGTAGAAATATTGGTTTTGTGGCAATTTGCTTCACAAAGTGAATGCAACATCTCTTTTTCTTATACAGCTCTGGGAAAAATTAAGAGACCACTGCAAATTTATCAGTTTCTCTGATTTTGCTATTTAAAGCTATATGGTTGAGTAAAATTAACATTTTTGTTTTATTCTATAAACTACTGACAACATAACACGACATAAAAATGGTCAAAATACCAGAAAAAGTCCAGTGTTTTCAGACCTCAAATAATGTAAAAACAAACAAAAAAACAGGTTCATATTCATTTTTACACAACACATTACTAATGTTTTAACTTAGGAAGTGTTCAGCTCAGCTTTCATGCATGTTGGCATGCTCTCCACCAGTTTTTTACATTGCTGTTGGGTGACTTTATGCCATTCTTGGAGCCAGAATTCAAGCAGTTCAGCTTTGTTTGATGGCTTGTGACCATCCATTTTCCTCTTGATCACATTCTAGAGGCTTTCAATGTGGTTCAGGTCTGGAGATTGGGCAGGCCATGACAAGGTCTTGATTTGCAGTGGTCTTTTCAGAGCTGTACTTGATCATACAATATAGGAGTATTTGTTAACCTATAAAATATTTCCCCTGACAAATGTCACAGCTGTAGAGGAATCACTGTTAACCATATTTCCAGGATCCTGTTGTGGAGTTGAGTCAATTTGTCAAATAATCACCACCTTTAATCCTCTTAAATGAGAGTATTTGTCAGTCTCTAAATGCTCAGTGAAGTTTGACCATCAGGTTGAGTTTGGAGGAAAATGTGGTTATGAGGAGCCTACAGATAAGAAGGAATGGTTAGAGTCATTCAGTCATAAAGATTTCATTATATGCTTCAAACAGAGAAGTACGTCTGACCACGTCTGAAGTATTTTTACCTGAGTCATCATGCCTCCTCCTGAATGCATCATTCAGACTCCTGATCTCCACCACAAACATAAACTGTCTTTTTCTTCTCCCTCTGGTCTTGCCACAATGAATCATTTAAATGGGGATAATGGGGAACACATTCACAGTGCCGCACGTGAAAATGGTGGAAAGTGAGGAATGAAAAAGAGAGCTTGATGGAGAAGTTTAAAGTTTTCACATTTGCTCTCTGCTACACAGCAGGTCAGTTACTGAATGAAGCAGGCGGAAAGTAACAAAAATCGTCATCCTCCCCGAGTCCTCATCCCAGAAGTACTCATCTTGATAGTAGCATGATAATACCAATGCCAAGGATTACATGAGGAAATCCATACGAGTCTCACCACTTCCTCTTAAATATGAAGCAGTGACCATCAGGCTGTTAGATTAGTGTGGTGTAAAGACTAGGGATGGGGAAAGAGCTACCCTGCTCTGTCAAAGAAAAAAAAAAATCTATCTACTAGGACCTCTAAAACTCTCTAAGTAGCGTGTTGTATCTCATTTGCTTAATCCACACCAAAACCTCCATAAAGAGGGAGCTTCTCTGAATTGTTGTCATCACCATGCAGTTGCCAGGAAACCAGCACACATAACCCTCCCTAAAACCACAACTTAGTATTTACACACTTGGATTTTTGCATTTATTAAATAGAAAGTGTCAATAAGAGATTTATAGGTGCTGATAGGCTAATATTTTTATTTCAGCAGAGCCAGGCTAATTTTCTTTTTTTCTTTCAACACAGCCAGGATAGCAGTTTCTCTTTGTTTCAAATCTCTGCAAAAGCTAAGCTAACCAGTGCCTGGCTGCTAAAAACAAATTTAGTTCAGACATTAAAGTGGTTTCTTATCTAACTCTTTCCAAGAAAGTCTATGTCTATTTCCCCACTGTTATCCACTTAAACTGGGCAACTGAGTCTGGAGGCTTGAACATTTGATTTGAGTTGGGGTTTTTTTTTTTGTTCTATCTAAATCTAAATTATTTGAAAACATGATTATCAGCACAGAGGTGTGCATTGTCAGGTAGAGTGCTGTATCAAACAGGAAGGTACAGGGTAATTAAGAGCTGTGGCAAAGACATTCAAGGCTTTAACTGGTTGAAAATGGAGGACCACCTTAGGTTAAATGAAGACAAAGTGCTATTTAACAGTCTATCCTGAGGCTGCTGAGCACATCTGGTCAGAGTGAAACCTGTTAAATCTATTATTGTCACAGAGTAGTTTAAATCACAGCCAAAGAACGAGAACAAACAGCTATGAGAGCGATAACCTGTGAGAAAACTCCCCCTAACACACACTGACACAGGCTGGCAGATTTACAGTGTGAAACATTGACTGCCAGTTGTAAAATACAATAGGGAGGGTCTGTCGTTATGTCAGTCAGAGTGTAACACAATCCAAATGTCACAAATACATACTGTAAAGAATAAGAAAAAAAATCGGCATTCTTCTGAAAGCAGTTTTCAGTGAAGAAAAACTTTGCGTCAGAATGTAGTTATGGCAGAAAGATTGGCAAATTAGGCAAATTTCCATGCAATGGATTTCTAGGTATAGATTTTGTCAATTTGGATGCTTGGAAAGAAGTAAATCTCTGAGCTTGCCTTGAGTAAAAGTTCCCTCCTTGGAGACGTGCTCTCCAGGAGAAATCATGGGGCCTGACACTGAGGCCGTGCTCTTAAAGAGGCCCTGTGGTATTTGAAGGATGGAGTGATGACAGTGGGACGTTGTTTGTGTATAAAAAGGAAACAAAGTGAAACAGCTCTGAACATGTCAACCCCTCTGCCTGTCACCTCAGAAAGAAATGTGCATTGACCCAGCACAACTACAAGCCTGGTAACCCCCCAAAACCACACAGTGTGCAGTGTGTTGAGGTTTGCGTGCAAACTGCTGAGGTTACACACATGATTAGTTTTCTGCCTTCTGTCTGGGGTTTGTTTGTTTGAATGTGTTTGTTTTCATTTCGCAAAGTCAGATGTAACACAGCCAGGATTAAAATTAAAACCGCAGGCCTAAATAAACTTTGGCAAAAAAAAGTATTTTAGGAATTTAATACAAAGGTATTTCTTTTATCTTAATGTTATTCTGTTTTATTCCATAACATTGTCTGTATTTGTACATACTATTTTATTTTATAATTTCAGTGTAACTTATTTTGGTGAAGCTACTTGCAAATTTGCATACTAACTTTTAGCTAAAGCTAACAGCTGGTTAGCTTAGCTCGTTTATCATAAAGTTTTTGTTTTAATTATGCAAATGCAGTATAAGGCAGTGTGAGAGATACGAGGCACTTAACATCAAGGAACTATTCAAATACATACTGTATATACCCATTAGTATATCCATTATATTATATGCCTGATAACTGGTTAACCTGCCATCACTCTACCTCTGTATAAACTGTGAATCTTTCAGTACAATTCCCTAGTGACAGCAAAGCACACGAGGTCACTTAAATCCCTGTCTTGTATTATTAGATTTAAACATCATATCCACATTGTGCAAGCTGTGCATAATTTAATGGTGGTGGTTCAGCAAGTTGTTCTGAACATGAGGAAGTGCAAATGGAAAAAAATTACTCAAATCGTGCAGAGTGCTTCCTCCTGCGCAATCTCTACGTCATTGAATTTGTATTTATATGTGTTTTTCCATGATTTTTTTTTTTTTTTTACATGTACTTGCATTTTTTTCCCCTGTCCTGCATAGCAGCAGCTCAAAGCATGTTTAATTAAAGTACTGATATAGCATATCATATATATGTGTCAGTTCCAATGTTGAGCTTTGGAGGTGTGCAGCAGGTTTGCAAAACTGAAAACATGCAAGACAAAACATGATAAATGCCTTTTCATTTGAAAAATGAATCTTAATTACATTACTATGTGCAAATATTTTTTGTTTTCATTAGTGCATTGTATACCCAACTGTCTACACTTTACATACTAATATTCCATGTTAATTTGTGAGTCTCAAGAGATGCTGGTAGGTGGATTTTTAGAAACGTTTGGCTGAGTCAGGCTGGATGTTTTTGCTAATCGTCTCCTGGCTGCAGCTTCTTATTTAACAGGCCGTGACAAGAGTGGTACACGTTTTTCTTTTCTTTTCTTTCTATCAATCTTCTCATCTAATTGCTACAAGAGTTAGATGAGAAGATTGATAGAAAGAAAAGAAAAGAAAAACGTGTATGCCAAACTACTCTCTAAGTTTGTTATAAATGACTAATTTATATCAATTGATATTTATAGCAGTTAAATAACATTGTGGTACATTTATTGGAAGTCAGTGTACAATATACATTCTGCCCCAGTATACAGTACGTGCATTATTATGTACTGTCTGTGCTACTAAATTACATTTGCTGTTATGTGTTTTCTCCAACCTCTGTCACCTCCTGTCCCAGAAGTCTCACTGTCCCATAAACACATTAGCTCACCTGACTTCAGTCGGGATCATCTCCACTGGGGGTCCCATGACACATCTTTCACATATCCACAGTGTTTATTATGATGGCTGTCAGCTGGATGCCATGTTTGTCATAAAACATGTCTGACGTTGCAGATTTTGGCCGATAAACCACGTTGAGAGGCAGAGGACACGGAAATGTCACAGCGCTTGAACAGAACTATTATTGAAAACTACTTATGGCATCCATGAGCCATTCCTGTCCCTCATACTTCGCAGGAACACATCGTGCACACACACACACACACACACATACAGAGTGATACATTGAAGTACTGTACAGAAGTGTGTGTTGTGGTGTTAACTGCAGAGTCACCTGCATGGAGGGGTTGCTGGCCAGGTCGGGCAGGCAGCTGTAGGGATCTATTTTAGTTTGAGATCAAATAGGGCAGCCTAATATAGGCATGGAGATGGGCTTGCCACTGCCACTGAATGTGTGTTAACTGTATTATAATAAATAATTTACGTCCAAAATAAAGAAATGAAATAGAGGTTATAGGTGTGTAGATATTCCTCAGCATTAGTCAGTGAAAGGAGTTGCAGTGTTGACAATTTCAAATTAACATCTGGCTAAAGTATCTATTAACTTGAGATACTGCAAAAGGACAGACAGACACGCAAAATGTACTTATTCAACTCCTCACTGTTTCATCTTGTGCTTGCTGGGTTATTTCTCTGACAGGTGGGAGTTGAGCTTGGCTGAACAGGGGCTTCCCCCAACCTAACAGTTTCTCAGCATCAAAAGGATGGCTTGTGTGTGTGTGTGTGAGATTATATGTGTGTGGATATCATGATCCTGTGTGCAGCACCTTCTAAAATACTTCGGAGGATATTTTCCAAATGAGGGGTCATTTAGCTTCTTTGTGCTTGTAAGCTACCCACCTGTGCAGGCAATGGGTGTGCTCCCCTCCTCCTCACTTCAGTAGGCTATAGCATCGTTTGTTTCGCACTAATCCTCCTTATGAGAGAGATAGCTATTATAGTAGGAGTCAGCTTTGATCCCCAACAGATGAAGACAAAAAAAAAACCATTTAAGCTACTTAGGCAGGGTCCTTTTTCTTTCACTTCCTTCTTTGTCTCTTGGCTCATCCTTTGCTTCGCTGCCCTGAATGTCAGAGGAGGAGGTCAGTGAGGTTGTGAAGGGCAGTCGACCCAAATGTTAGCATGAAGCAGACGTAAAAGATTTAACACACTTAGATTTAAATTAGGATGCAGGAATTGATAGATTTCTTTTATTCGTGAATTTATTACATGACAGTTTACACAAAATGCTACAGACCTAGTGCAGTAGTCTGTCAGTAGTTTTGTGTACCAAATGAAGCTTAAAACTACATAAAAACAGCTGTGTTGAAATTAGTATCAACACACGTGTGTGTTGGGTTCAGTGCATGAGGTCAGGCAACTTGTTTCAGTCAAATATGTTTACTGCTGTAAATAGCAGAAAACTGAATTTGTGTTATTGTGAAGTGAAAATTGCATCTACTGTTTTCTTTAGGCAGAGTCTATGTATTATCTCATTTAACATGTTTGTATGTTGTACCTGCCACAGCACACACTAATGATAATTAACGCTATCATGTGACCAGTGCCAGAACCTGCTGACAAGAAAATTATCGTGTGTGTGTTTGTTTTCTAACTGCAGTGACATGAAGGACCTTTGCAGCGACCCTTAAACTGAAAAGTATACAGATGCAGACATCCTAAACACTATTCAAGCTCCAGGTGTCCAACACACACTTAAGCAAACAGGGAGCGAGACAAATTTTGCAAACAAACAGGCAGTTTTGAATATCCACCGAGTTCTGGGAATACTCCACCCTGTCTTTTTTTAAAATCATTTATTATGCACACACTCTCTTTCCAAAACAATTTCATGCTCAGATTTCCCTTTGGAGTCTCACTTTGCCTCAGAAAGAAAAGCACACATACACAGTGTTTGAAGGTTAAAGAGTACAGCTGGGAGCTGCTGCCAGACCCCCCCTCCTCTGACACTCTTAGCAATCAATCTGTCAGTATGATAATTAACCTACAGAGTAAAGTAAGCATGACTACTGAACTGCCCTACTCAATCTAACATTCCTCTCCTCCTCCCTCTGATTATCACTCTTACTCCCCCTCGTGTGGTGGCAGGCGGAGGTCACTCATTCGCTGATGTGAAGGGCTGTGATGGCTTCAAGTGTGAGAGTAAAACGAGGACCCCTTGTTCAACACAGAAGTAACACGGTACAGATCATTCAGCAATCTTGAACTTATTAAAGCTTAACTTAATATAAATCTTATTTTTTAGAGTGCCGTCTATTTCTGTGGTTGCATATGATATCAACAGTCCCTCCAAAATTGCTGAGATATTAGTACAATAAAGTCCTACAAAGCAGAACAGAAATCTAATCTTGAAGGTTACAGACACCTTACATGATTTATATCAAATCCCCAGACAAAATTGGCAATGGTGGCCAGAGTATTTTAATAAGAAACACTCTGTTCTCAAAAATTATGATTAAGTTGTCCTTGAAAAAGGCATTAGACTCATTTTTTGTGGTACAGCTGTTTGCTCAAAGCTACTGCCAACCAGAAATGAGAAATATCCACTCACACATACACAGAGCTGTAGATTGGTAAAAACATGTATCAGTTAACTTCCCTGTGAGCACACACGCAAATGATGTGGGCAGTTTGCCGGTGGAAAATACAATCCAAAATGCAAAACAGACTGTGTTCACAGGATTGCGAGATTGTTCTTGGGCTACAGAATGCAGGTTAGGTAAAATTGGACTGCATGTTTAAGAGCAAATAGCTCACTGGGTACAACAGTTGTCTACAAACAGAGAAAATAGGCAAGAGAACCGCAGTCCTGCTTGTTTTGTCTGTTATTATTATGTTCTTGGGTCCACACATTTTAGCAACAATCTTGTGCTAAATGAAAGTGACGTGTCAACGGAGTGTCACAAACTCTATAGCCAAATTCTTTTTTATTCTGAGCAACAATAATTGGTAGGATTGCGTCTGCATTTATTTCATTTTACAGCCATAGCAACATAGCTCCATGGTGTACGTCACTGCTTGTGAGCAGTGACATGCCCGTAGCAATGAGTGAAAATTGGCTGATGCAGTGTAACATCACAATGGACACAGTTTTAACACTGCTTAGGTTAGGGTTTGATACAAACATTTAAATAGCTTAATACTTAACACTGTGGAGACACAATAGAATCCAACCAAATGCCATTTCCATGTTGTGTTGTTTGTTGTTGTTTTCCATAATGCAAGTTCTTTAAGTACTTTCTGGGCACTTGCTGTTTTCACATATGATCTCTGGACAGTGTCTGGAGAGTCAGGTCTGGACATTGTCCACACAATGGTGTGCTGCATGTGCACACTGTTGTATGCTATCAGTCACATTCTCATTTAGGGAAATAGTCTGTTTGGTTTGAGCAAGGTGGTCCCTGAGTGGAGCATGCAGAAGATACAAGATGACAAAAGAGGTACACTGCAGAAATCAGTTTTCTTTAGAGCACATCAAAGCACAGCCAAGTCCAGGGTTTAGAAATAATGTGCTATATATAATAAGTTCTATATATAAGAGTTTCCTGAAGGAGAGAAGAGCAATACAACCTCAGAAAGCATGGTAGATATTTCCCAGTACTTTTTGGGGTTGTGTTGAGCACATTGACTGAAAGGGAATGCCCACTCTCTCATGTGAATTCTCAATCAGACATTACTCAGAGTTTGTACTAAGGAGATGGTAGGGTAATGGGTTTGTTTTGACTCGGACATGTACATTCTCACAGTTCCTCCAGATCATTTTTAGAAAAGGTCAGTGTTCCAGTGCATGTCTGAAAATTACTCCTGGCTGTACTTCTATCAGATATGTTGAGATTACAGATCACTGGACTCCCATTCCTGTTTTTCCTGCTTTTTGGGGTACATAATAACACAACTCAACTTAACATTTGACTTGTGTTATTGTTAGTCCTCTAATCTAAAATGAATCATTGCATCAAAGCACTAACATGGTTTTTAAATGAAAAATAATATCTCTTTGGCTAAAAACAAAGCCCATATCTGTTCCAGGCTAATACTGCACGTGATTTGCCTACATAAATAACTATTTTCAAATAAACTGAAAGGCCTAAAATGCCTTTAGGTCTTTCTGTGGTTGACCGTGATCCAAAAAGCAGAGGTGGCTTATAGCCTGTGCCACATGGCTACTTGAGAAGAGTGATGACAAGACTTACTGTAATTGGAAAATGGCTTTTGCTGGTGTTTCCTGAAGACCTGCCAGTAACTGTAGCCAGTCCAGTATTTCTCTCTACAGGGACTCTGTTTGTGAGTTTACCATGGGAACTGATCAAATATCTTTAATCTGATACCTTCCTTGTTTGATTTTTGGTATTGTTGCTGCTGCCAACAAAGAGGGTTGGTGATGTGAAGAAC
Source organism: Ctenopoma kingsleyae (assembly GCA_032353495.1). Classification (NCBI taxonomy): domain Eukaryota; kingdom Metazoa; phylum Chordata; class Actinopteri; order Anabantiformes; family Anabantidae; genus Ctenopoma; species Ctenopoma kingsleyae. The sequence goes on from JAUBNQ010000016.1 coordinate 8,269,618, forward strand.
AGGAAGTTCACATGCAGATCTGAGATGAAGATTCTGTGATATACGTAGAGTCACATTAATTCATTTCTCTGTGTACATGTGCAGTCTCGAACTTGTACTGTGTTTAGGTTCACTGGCTGCTCCGGATAAACCCCCACCTACTGTTTATAAACCATTATCTGTATTGCCTCCTGCAGACTATTGGAGCAGGGGGGCGTCTTTGAACTGTCTTTAGTGATCCCTGCTGACCTGGATTTCACAAGTTATACTCCTCAGATCCTCAGCCAGGCTTAAGCAGGCAAGGAGATTATCCAAAAACTCCCACTGCACAGTGGTGCAAAAAGATTCCAAATGCCATAAGAGTAAACCTTAATAGAATAAGCAAAAGAAAGATACAATAATATCCTATCCTATCCTGTTTTATATGGAAATAAGGATAACAACCCATAATTGGTGGAAAACACTAAACAAATGTTTTACAGTGTAGGCTGTAATGTATTATTAAAACGTGTCTTTCACATCAAGACAATTCAGATTTGCAGTGATTTTGTATAATGGTATCACAGTAAAAAGAC
>JAUBNQ010000016.1:8270271-8286321 GCA_032353495.1 Ctenopoma kingsleyae
TTATTAAAACGTGTCTTTCACATCAAGACAATTCAGATTTGCAGTGATTTTGTATAATGGTATCACAGTAAAAAGACTATAAACCTGATAAAGTAAAGACTATTAAAACTTTACTTTGTGTTGTTAGGGATGTGAAAATACTGCCAAAACCAATAGTGTAAGATGATTAGTAGAAATAATCTAATTTGACTTTCACTATTATGTGTTTTTTGTTTGTAAGTTTACAACAAGGTAGGTTAAAAGTGCAGTAACGCTTTTTTAAAAGTAATATTTACAGTAATTTAACAGTAATTTACAAGTTAATGTAATTGTTATGTTATTGTAGAAATATGTATGTTTTCAGTTAATATGCCATTAATTGATAAATAATTTCACTGAAAAAACAATAGTTTATCAAAATGTATTAGATGAAAAACATCAAATTGCAGAAACCTAAGTTTACTTTGCAGCAATTTCTTGCTTTTTTACATTTCAGTTTTTTTATAATAGTGCAAATTTGTGATTATACCAAAATTAGACTGTATCATCATCAGGGAGAATATACAGAATAAATCTGGAATTATTTACAGAAACTTTTGCTATTTCACCATGATTTAACAGTAACTTCTTGGTTACAGTGTACACCAGCACTGCTCTTTGTGTTTTAAACTGTCTTTTCAGTCTGATCACAGCTTTTCATGTCATCAGGTGTTTGTGAGCTTCAGACTTTTTTGTAAGCAAAGTCATCCCCACATTGCCAGTGGGTCCAAAATGATGACCGATGCATACAGAACCCGCAACACTCAGTGAGGTCTCCCCTTTCACTCTAACGTACAATGAGTCAATATTTTCTTTATCAGCAGTGGCTGGAGCCTGTGAATTATTCAGCTACCTTTCCACTGTGACTATTTCTTCTTCGTGAGAGCAGCACAGTTTGGCGGGTTCACCATAACCAGACAACTGACCTTGCTCTACAGAGAGTCAGCCCAGAGTCAGACTAGTGTGTACGCCAGGAAATTCCACATCTACGTAGCTACAGTAACAAGTCGTTGCAACTTTATTTGCTGCTCAACAGTCCTTAGTCAAGCATCCTACCTTGAGACATCAGCTTGTTTGTTGATACAGTAAAATACACATAGATACATCTGCACATTCCTCTCTCACACGGGCTAGACTGCACCTGTGCAGTGCTGTAATGGAAAATCTGAGAGTGATGCTACTCTAAGTACCTCAGAGATTACATGCCAACTCACTGCTGACATCAGTCTTGAATAGTAACACAAGCATTGTTTATTTGTAAAATAGATAGCAGTGTTTCTGTGCTATTTTAAATAACTTGTCACAAACACAATATTTATTTTACCAGATAGAAACACGAGGCAGCTTAACGTTTGCTAACTTAGATAATGTTTTCTAACCCAGTATTTTTCTTATAAAACTAAGACTCTGCTGTTGTTAGAAGTATGTTCCCCTAACATTTAGAGTTGGTTATGACAATGTTAACGTTGAATTTAGATTTTTTTTACGTTAAGTTTCATTCCTAGAATGTTCTTTCCATGTGCGTGTGAGGTTTTTTATGCCCACAAAAACTTCTTAAACAACCAAATGCTCCCAAAAGATTCTCATAATCTTTAAAAGTTTTTGTACACATAATGTTTCTAAAGGCAAGTTTTTAAAATGTTCCTAGAATGTTTGTCTTTGGGTGCAGGGACACTGTTGTTCAGTGTTCTTAAAACATCAGCAAACATATGGTCTCAAAACATTTCAAATAAACTATTCTTGGAATGTTATAACAAAATATTCTCATTGTGTTTTTCCAATTTGAATATGTGGTTCCCATAATGTTTTTAGCGAGAAGTTTTTAAAAGGTTATTAAAATGTTTTTTCTGTGGGTGTTATGTTTTTACAACATTATTAGTCTAATATTGTGAACGTGAATGTTCTAACAAAACATTCTCAAAAGGTTAAGTTCTTAAGAGAGTCCTAGAGATACATGAAACAGCAAGCACACAAAAATAATAGTGTCATATGACACGTTATACGTGTTCAGATCCAGTGGTTTTTCTAATGAGAAAAGCAGAATTTAGCTGCTAGCTGAAATATTTTTGATTAATTATACAAACTAATTCTATATATTATAAATCAATGACTGATTATTTGAAATAATATAAAATCCATTCATCCATACACATTTGTAACTATATGAAGTCTCTGTGGTCTGCCATTGTAGAAAAAACTGTTCTAGTTGAGCAAATGGAGATGTTATCCCTGTGTTTCTAAGTCTGTTCTGATTTTTACCATCTTTAAAGGTTCCTGGAACATCTTTTCTGTAAGTGTAAGAGGTTACCGTGTAATGTTCTTTAATTTTATCGACATTTGAAACAACACGTTATTGAAACTATCTGCTGTTTTTTGTTCCAATAATGTTTCTAGAGGGTAGTTTTTAAAGGCTTCTACCCTAAACATTTTCAAGAATGTTAAGAATGTCACCACAGTGTGCCATTTGTGTAGGACATTACACAAACATTCCTATAGTGTTGGGACTGTAAAACACAATTTTAACAATACTCTCAGTGGCCACTTTATGGGGTACACCTGTACAATTTAATGCAGTCCAATACAGCAGCACTGCCATTCTACTTTTACAAGGTTATAATTTCCCAGTTTTTGTTGAAAGGTTTTGGCCACCCTCTAAACATTAGAAACACCCCTTAATGTAATGCACCCAAGCATGACTCCACCACTCAATATGACCTCGATAATAAACTTATAGTAGAATTATCACCTTTCTGACAGTTTCAACAAAGACTGAGAAATTATAATCTTGTAAAAGTGGAATTCATGGCAGAGCCACTGTATTGGATCGCATTAGATTGTACAGGTGGGCCTAATAAAGTGGCAAGTGAGTGGCAAGTCTATTTTATCACAATTTTTCAGACAAAACCTTAAACTTACACAAGGAAAGGTGATAACACAGTTTAGACAAAGCATAACATACTTGAATAATGTGTCAGTTTATGCTAGTTCATACTGTTTATCACTTATAACAAAAACACCAACAAAAAACGGATTGCTAATGTCCCCCAAAATTAATAAATCTCAAAATTAGAAAACAAACATTCTTGCATTACTGGTGACCATCCCATCCCAACATCCTTAGACTTAGCAGAACATAATTTAGCATCCTCCTCACTGTGCAATATTGTGTCAGCTTCAAATCAGTCACTGATGTAGTGTAAGGTCATCCACCTGTAAATAGACTCACGATACTTAGAAGAGGAACAGATCTCATGGAATCAACAGTGATAGCCATTTTACCTTTAAATGATGATGTAGTCCTTCCTATTACATACAGATCTTACGGCACAAAGACACCAGTGAAGTTTTTTACTTATACTGGACAAAAATACATCCAGGAGGAAAATGCTTACATCATGACAACACAATCACACAAGACAATCATGAAAAACATCACACAAGAACTCAAACAAGAACAATACACTATAAGTACAACATGCAGAATAAGTAACATATGTTGATAAGTACAAGTAAGACAGAGCTCTATACATGTATACATGACCCTGTTAATGAGATTCTCAGTTTTAGATCACTGTCAAGTCATAGACATACTCCAGAAAGATGAACTGTCAAGTGAGCAGATCAGGTGACTGTGAAGAAAGGCCAGGATTGGTTAGGACAGGATATAAACTGGAGGTCCACTCACCTGCTCAGACATTGTGTTTCACTCATGTCCCGAGCTCCTACTACTACCATCACTCATCGAGATCTTCTGTCCCTCATCTCCTCTCAAGTCTTCAGTACTGTGAGTACTTCCCTATCCCTCTCTCTCTCTTTGTTGGCCGTTTATTGTAACACAGATTCCTGGTGGAATCCGCTTATAGCACCCAGGTGTTACAGGAGCAACGCGTGTGCTTTCCAACACCACTGCTCCTTCTCTGCATTTGGGCCAATCCCACACGCTACAAGGGCGTTCGCTCACACTTTGTCTGTGAACCATACACGCCTGACAGGACGTCTGAGCCGACTGTCGACCCAGCGGAGTACGCCAGGCTGAAGGCGGAAGTAGAACATCAGCGGGTGCAGATCAACAAACTCATTCAAAAGAACAAGTCTGTCACCAATACCATCCTTCAGCTCTCGGCAGCAGTTACCAGTCTCCAGACCCAGGTTACTCGTCCCGCTGAGGATCCCGGGATTGCCTTGCCAGATAAGTGGAACGGGGTGGATGGCCTGCTGGACGGTATGCTAGCCACTTTGGCCATGCTGTTTGAATGTCAATCGGGGAAATACTCCACGCCAAAATCCAAGGTGGCTATGCTAACATCCCTACTGTCCGGCCGTGCCCAGTAGTGGGCTGTGGCCCTGTACAAAGTCTCTGGATGACGCCATTGTTTTGGCTCTCCAGATCCACCGGCATAACCTGACCTGTCCTCATCCAGCTCCTCGCCGCTTTTGTCCCTCACCTGCCTGCCTCCATCTTGGAAGTTGCCCCCTGCCCTGCAGCTGAAGAGCCCATGCAGCTTGGACTACTGACACCAGAGGAGCGAGATCGCAGCTGGTGGGAGGGCCTCTGCGTTTACTGTGGGTCAGCTCAACATCACCTCCCACAGTGCCCTCTGTGTCCGAGAAACGGCGGGGCCAGGTAAGCATCGAGGGAGCTTTACCTGGTCAGCTTAACACCATTCTGCCTTCTCGTTTCTCGCTCAGGGTAACTTTTCAGCTGGCACGCCAACGGGTTGAGGTTGACGCGCTCCTGGATTCAGGGGCTGCGGAGAGTTTTATCAACCAGGGCTTAGCCTCTTCTGGGGATATCCCTGAGACCAGTCAACCGGTTCCTTCCAGTCACCTCAGTCGACGGACATCGCCTTCAACCCTTTCCTATTCAGCACCAGACCAAACCACTCCACGTCTGTCAGCGTTCATTCAGAATAGCTCTCTGTCCTGGTCATTTCCGCTGCTTCGTCACCACTTATCCTGGGTTTTCCTTGGCTTCGCCTACACAACCCACATATTTCGTGGTCAACTTGCACTATTTCCGGATGGGGACCAGAGTATCATCATCACTGCTTGGTCCCCAGAACTGGCACATGCTCCTCAGCCCGCAAACCTCAAGCTTATTCCCCTGGCAGGCAAGATGGGCTCTTTTCTTTGAATCCTCCAATTTCCACCTAGCCTACTGTCCCAGCTCGAAGAACACCATGGCTGATGCCTTCTTCTATCAGTTCTCCTCCTCCAGACCCCGAGCCCATCCTGCCTGCCAATCAATACCTGCACTGCATGGAGAGCCAACTCTCTACTGCCGCCGCCACCCTCCAGGATAATCGTTCCAGCCAGGTGACCAGGTTTGGCTATCCACCAAGAACCTCCATCTGCACACGGACTCTGTCAAGCTCTCCCCTCGCTTCATCGGACCCTACTCTGTCGTCACCCGTATCAACCCGGTCACCTATTGGCTGCAACTCCCGCCTTCCATCAAAGTCCAACCCGTGTTCCACGTCTCTCAACTCAAACCTCATACCACCTCTCTGCTGCCCCCCCCCCCTCTGCCCCCGCAGATCAGGTGACTGCGAGGAAGGGCCAGGATTGGTTAGGACAGGATATAAACAGGAGGTCCACTCACCTGCTCTCTGCTCAGTCATTGTGTTTCACTCATGTCCCAAGCTCTTACTGCTACCATCACTCATTGAGATCTTCTCTCCATCATCTCCTCTCAAGTCTCCAGTACCATGAGTACTTCCCTTCCCCCTCTCTCTCTCTTTGTTGGCCGGTTATTGTAACACCGATTCCTGGTGGAATCTGCTTATAGGGCCTGGGTGTTACAAGAGCAACGTGTGTGCTTTCCAACACCACTGCTCCTTCTCCACATTTGGGTCGATCCCACATGCTACAAGGGCGTTCGCTCACACTTTGTCTGTGAACCATACACGCCTGACAAAAACTGAACCAAGGTGATGACTGATTGAACAGATGTTGTTGTAGGCAATGATGAACTGTAATGCAGGTTAATGACACTAGTGTGCTATTGAGAGAAGATGCTGGTTCCACACTACGGAGACAGAAAGATATTGATCATTGATTGATAAATCAGTGGAGAATCTACATCATCTAATCAATCAATCTAATCTAGACACATATATGCATATCATGATATGAGAAAGATGAGATGAAAAGAGAGGAGACATGGGGAGACATGGGGAGACATGGGGGAGTCAGGGGAGAAATGGGGGAAGATAGAGACAGGAAAGCCCAAACCAAAACGTTCAATTACTTTGCATTCTGGATATGTTAAGGATAATTAGGTATCAGTATCAGAGAACTGAAAGACGTGCAGAACCACACTGATCCAAACTGATCAAATCTGCATTTAACTGCTTCAACATTACCTTCATTACGCTCTGCAGTCTGATCCAGAGAGGTTACACTGCCTTTATCTAATGTCACAGTCCATCTTAATTTTAAATTCTCAGCAAGAGTAGATTCTTGATTAATCAGAGATGCTGTTTGGAAGTGTGACAACATTTTTCTCAGCTGAAGAAAAGGCAATAAGCACTGCAAGTTTTTACAGAGCCTTTGACTAACATTCATTTTTAAGGCCAAAGGAAAATTAATACATACTTTCTTAAATAAGTTTAGACATTTATTAGTTCATTTTTCTGAAGAATTTTCAAAATCCAATCCATATAAGACCAGAATCACATCAGTATCAGTTTTGTGCCTGTCAGTAATCAAAATAAGGAGGTGATTACATATTCATATTTCACATGTTATTAAGCAGCTGTTTTCTTCTCTTGTTTGACTCTGAGCAATTTACAGAGTTTCTGTACATTTTAAGACCTTCAAAAATGATTGTTTATGTGGTAAGATACGTCACTCTGTAATACTATGGTTTTACTACTAGTATAGTAGTAAGTAAGCAAGTTAAGTTTATTTCTACGGCACCTTCCTACATCATACATCAGGAAGTGTTTCCCAATAAGAGACAAAAAATAATAGACAAGAACAAGATATCTATAAAAGTTACAGTGTAGTAGGGGTGAACAGAATGGTCTTGAGCTGCTTTTAAAAAGTATCTGCAGATCTTCAGAATTCAGGAGTTCAGGAGCCACAAGTTCAAAAGCACCGTGTCCTTTAGTTTTGTGTCTAGAGCAAGGAACAGCTACAGTAACAAACCCTGATCAGAGGACTTTAGAGGAGGAGAGAGAGTTGCAATAATATAGACGTATGAGATAAAAAATATGGATAATCATCTTCATCTCGACCTGAGACACTACAGGTCTGAGTTAAGTAACATTCCTTAATGGAAAAAAAGCAGGAATCCCAATATGAATGGAAGAAACAACTTTTATTGTATCAAATAAAGTCAACTTCAGAGAACTGTAGATTAAATTTGACTACAAGATGAAGCCAGCTGTCCATGTCACAGTATGTTATGACGAAAGTGTAAAATTGAAATATTAATTTGCCTTTAAAGAGAACATTTTTTGAAGCTTGCTGCATTTTTTGTCTTTCCTGTGCTTTTCAAAGTTACGCCTCTTCTCTTTCAGCAGTTGTCCTGTAACACTGCCCCATTATGAGTTCATTTTTCTTGCGAAATGTGTTTTATTGGCTTTAGCTTTCAGGAAACTGAAAATGACTGTTCTGGAATAGAAGAGGCAGAGCTGTTTTCAGCCCAAGTAAAACTTCCAGAGAACAAAAATGCTTATTTTAGCGCACAAGGTTCAGCATCATTCAGCTTATCACTGCTCCAACATCACTGTAAAGTGACCTTGGCGTTATGAATGTTTAATATAAGAGGTTACAAGTGGATGGCTGGCCTACAACTGCAAAATCAAGAGCTAGAATTACAAGTCTCTTCCAGTTCATTTTACTGTAAACTACTATTACCTTCCAGTAATGGAGTTATTTTTGGAAAGTATAACTTGGAAAGTTTCACACACTCAAGAACCATCCACCTTCTACTCACCTATAGTGAACAGGATCTGAGTGCATCCAAAGCAACCTCACAATTTGCCTCCTGTGCTGAAAATAATGAGCAAGGACACATATGGGAGTAACACTGACTCTCGGTTGGTGTTACAAAGCTGTTGTCTCCTATCAACTGTTTTTGTATATGACTTTGTTATTGCTCTCTTATAGGCTCTAATATTTAGGTTTCATATTCAAAAGTTATAGAAACAGAGAATGTGATTTTATGTGCTCAGTGTAACAAAAGCATTGCTAAATATTAAGTTATACTCCTGAGGAGTGTTAAATATTGCTCACTAAGCAAAGTGCTGTTATGAGTAATTAGCTTCTGTGGTAAAGAGGAAACAAAAAGAAAATATGCCTGATTTGGTTTTTTTTTTTTTTTTTAAATCTCTGGAAACATTACGTTGAGTTGTAGGAGGTCTCATTGCCAGTTTAGCCAACCTCATCTGTAATCTGTCACTGATAATACTTTTTAAGCCAATGTGAGCATCTACACAAAGTGCTCCACCTTGCTCCAGTCAACCATATCCCATATTATTAACAACACTGTACTTTCCTCTCCCACAGTGGTAAAAGAAGAAAGTACGAGCACTTTATAAAAGATACACTATATTGACAAAAGTGAATCCAGTGCACAAAGTAAGGTCCATAAGGGTGTGGATGAGCGAGTTTGGTGTGGAGGAACTTGTCTGGCCTGCACCTCTGGTATGAATTAGAGCAGAGACTGTGATCCAGAACTTCTTGTCCAACATCAGTGTCTGACCTCACAAATGCTCTCCTGGAAGAATGGTCAAATATTCTCATAAAAACTCTTCTGAACCTTGTGGACATCCTTCCCAGAAGAGCTGAAGCCAGTAAAGTTCATGAGTGTGTAAAGACAAGTGTCCCAATACTTTGGGCAATATAGTGAATTACTAGGGGGAGGGAGGAAATGGAAAGCCAGGTATAAACACATGTGAAGAGATATAGCAGCAGAAACACACAGAGAGAGCGCGTCATCTACTTTACCCAGCTTTGATCTCCTTAATGGGGTGCTGGCCTCACTCCAGGTGGGATGTGTCGCCATGGGCAACAGTACAAGAGGAGTCTGATAAGGCAGCCTAGATCCGGGTTTTTTGGGTCGCACAGACAAAACACACTCTACACACTGTCTTTTCTACTGTACATTGCTCACTGTGCTGTGGAAAAGACTACATGAAACACAGGGCAAAAGCAAGCCAAGATCTGAATAATTCCAGGTGTTGCTTTGGCACACTAGTAAAATGAATTTACAGCTGCTGCTGGATACTCTACTTCTACCAAAACATACATAATCTGGAAAATGGAGGAGTCCAATAATAAAATATCAGTCTATCAAAAACCCTGTGTAAATATGAAAAGCTTTACAGAGCATTAGCTGATTTAAAATGTTCTGAGCAATGGCTAACTAGTTGCCAGTCACTGGGCAAGAAGCACATTACAAAGGGTTTTATTCTCTTAATTTTACACTTGAATTCTCTTAACTCGCTCCTAGACCCTCCTTCTCCTACGCTTTTTCTTCATCACCTCTTTGAATCCCCCCTGCCTATTTCCTGACCTCTTTCTCTCTTCTGTCTATCTCTATTCCATGGTCACTCCCCCGAACTCCCTCAGCATCCTGCACTTCCTTTGAAATTCTGAAGGATTTTCTCAGACCTGTCTGTCTGCATGTCAGAGTGTGACTGATATATGGACTATTCTACTGAATTTCAGTGCTGCCTATTACTAGAACACATCCATATTCACACACACACACACACACACCAGTCCACAGTTGACTCACACATTGTGTCACTTTTTGGTAAAATATCCCTTCACCCTGTTGAAGTGGGGATTACTTAATCCCAAATGGTCATTAAACAAAATTTGATAGAAATCAATCAGCATAAACATTCAAGATTCAAGATTGAAGATTTAAAAAACTTTATTTATCCCAGAGGTTGATTGACATTGGACATGTGGATTAATACATTTTGAGGAAAACACATTTATCTATATAATAACAGGATCACAGGTTTTCATCCCTTATTAGATATTTCTACACTATTGACTATTCTTTTATTTCCAATTAATGTTGATGACTGAGTGTGCAGCCTTACTAACGTTTCTGTGAGTCTTTGCTTTGAAGAAAACTAAATTTTAAGACGGATAAAAGTTGTGGTGCAAAAGTCATTATTAAACCATGCTAATTGGCTAACATTACTATAGATTCTGTAAGATTCCTGCACTATGGGGTTGTTGTAGGATGATCTCAAAAAGAGGATCATCAGACTTATTACAAAAAACCTATTTCACAGCTGACATTTGTATGTGTCATAGCGGGAAAAAGACAAGACATTCCCTTAACAATGACTCAGTTCCAACAAGCCATGCTACTAAGCTGGCATGCACCGTACTAAGACCCTGAAACTTTAGCTCACCTAAATGGAATTCAATTACTTAACGTTTTCAATTACGCTTGTGTTTTTTCTGCTTTCACATGACAAAAAGTCTGTTGTTGAAAAGATGTGTTCACCCTTAATGACATGTATACAACAGTTGTTTGGATATTTCACCTTGGACCTAAGCAGTTGACCAACCAACAAGGCCATGCGTAAAGAGCCTACTCACTTCATCATCATTCTCCCTGCAGCTGCATTCTCATCATTCTCCATGCATTCCCTCTTTTATCTTGATCACCCTTGTAGTCGCTAAACTGTTATTCTGTTCTCTGCAAAATATTATTTTGTTTTCTATTAAGATTCCACGGAACACAAAACAATACCAGTGTGGGGCGTTACATAGAAGGGTTAATGGGCCGCATGTTAAAGCTCATGGGAAACGTAACGCCGACATGCCAGGAGGCTTTCCTCACATTGACAGAGAGGGGGATGACAAGAGGAGGGATGGGGGGTAGAGCAAGGTTCACTGGTTCCCAAACTCCTGTGGAGCTTCAGTAGCCTTCACTGCCACCCTGAATCTCCTTGCACCCCTCCTGTGGCCCCTCTTTCTTCCCCTTCACTACCCTTCACTACTGCTCTCAGGTTTTTCGCCTTTCTTTTTTCTCTTTCGTCCCCCACACTAAATGCTCTCACCTACTGGCCTTTAACACCTCCTCCAGACCTTTCTAGTTGTGTTATACTCTTCTAGCCTTCTTCTTGTCTCTTCATAAACTTCTTTGCTTCCTCCTCCCCTCACATCTTGATCACGCTGCAGCTTTTTGTCTGTAACGCATGATAACCAGACTTCAGTGTAAACTCATATTACCCCCATTAGTGTCTGTTTATTTGTGGGGAGCTCTCTCCTTCACATCTCTGGGTTTTACTGCATGCGGTAAATTACATTAGATCTGAGACTGTGCTTTATGACTGAAGGTCAATATTGATTTTCTACAAAACCAGCAAGGTGGGGGAGAGACAGAAAAAGCTTCTAAAGATTCCAAAGATTGGAAAAGTTCCCCAGTTACAGATCATCCATCACAGAAAATATAAACGCTAAATAGCGAGGGTCCACTTCAGAGACCACCAGCTAGATCAGAGAACATGTGAGGATGGATGAACAAGGCACCAGGTACACAGATCATCAGTGAACAAGCTAAAATATCATTAATTCTGCAAAGTTTTTACTGATGACTGAATATTACAATATGTTTATTTATATGGCACAGTTGATTGATAGATAATGTCAACTAAAACAAAGACTAACAAATGCATTATACTTTTAAACGATGGCATTCTCCACTAGGCTGAGAGAAAAGGTTGCTACCATCCGAGGAAGAAAACTAATCAAATGGAGAAATCTGTCTCTTGAGGCCCACTTTGTCTAGCGCATGGAGAAATCACACACAAGCAAACACACACATAGTGAGGCCATATGCCTGCGATATTGTCAGGCTTGTCGTCTGTCTACATCACATACGAGTTTTGGCATGCAGCTTTCCCCCGGGTGACAAAAAGCGCAGTCTTTTGTGTGTCGACAGCTATTGCTCACATCCCCACCTGGCCCCACCAGGCCTTTGTAGAGGTGCAGGCAAGCAAAACCACATACACACAGCCGTGTACGTTTTCCCAGACAGTTTTTTTTCTCTAATCTTATTTTCTTTCTTGCACTTCCTCCTGCTCACCTCCTCATGTTAATTTGATTCTCCTCTTTTGTTTCTTTCTTTTCCACACTATAAGTACTGAGATGTGCTGCCACCACAACCTGACTCCAGATAAGTGGCAGAAAATGGATGGACTTTTTTTAAATGAACAAATTCAGTGAATTGGTGGAGTAGCTGGAGAAAGACTGACAGAAAGCTTCACCTGAGAGACAGTGATCAGTGCAAATTATTTAAAATGTTTTTAACATGTCATGTACTGCTTCACAGTTAAAGAATACATCAACTAAAGCAGTCGGTACTCATTTTTACAGTTAAGCAAGGTCTTAATCTTATATCCTGTTTAATCCAGATGCTAGCTTCTTCAGTGTATATTTCATTTTAGTACCATCTTTGTGTGCAAGGACATCCACAGCCAAATGATCTTATATTAATATTATCTGTGCTTAGACTACAACAGAGGAAGTATCTGGTAGATTTTGGGCTTGTTATGTCGCTTGTGAAACAGTGACAAACTTATCGCGGTTGACTGTTGTATCGTTTATGGGAAGAGTGCAACCTCCCTTTTCGTTAAGTAAAAAGTATTTTAAACGAAACTGTGGCCTGGTATTTCACACACTCTTGTGTGGTTACACATGGTCAGGAGGAAAAGGGCTTCAGTGGTTTACCTCAGATGTTTACCATTAGGGTACGAAATCATGTGTTTTTCTTGTATGTGTGTGTGCTGTGGGTGGTAAAGGTAATGTTGTGTGCTCAACTACTTCAGGAGAGAAAAACAGGCATCCATCAAGTTGACCAGCCTGCCTGTTGGTTTGGTTGTGTTTGAGTACTTCCTAAACCACCGGTGGTTGTGTTGAATATTTGAGGTCTGCCATTAAGGTAACTGCTGTTTATGCCTGTTTTGTTTTGCTGCTAAAAATATGTTTTCTATTTCCAAACAGGAAGATCTAATCATGACACCGAACAAAGCTTTTTTTTTTTTATCTATAGTTGATGGAAACAGCTAAGACAAAGGATGTTTAGTAACACAGATGCTGTTTGGACTGCAGAGTGACCAGGACATCAGTAGATGAGTAGAGTCACCAGTTCATTGTGAGATGGTGTTTGGCTCTTAATTAGAAAACATTTCAAAACATATGTGTCTTACCTTTGTTTGATGCTGCCTTTGTTCATGGATCACTTTTTTGATTGGTGAGCGCTTACTGAAATGTTAATGGTCAGTGACTTGGTTCTGAAGAGGTCATCCATGGGTCAGAGTAATGCAGGGTCAGAAAATAGTCCTTTCTCCTGCTGTGTCCTCAGCCATGTGTAGAATGTGGGGCTTCTTCAAAGGAGCTGAAGTATTAACCTTCTACACAAAGCATCAGCAACTTCCACTCTAGGGTGAACTCCAACTTCAACTGGAAAGGTAACATGGAAAGCTGAAGCTAAAAAGAGTTAACGGTTTTTAACTAAAATCTCAAATTTACTGTTAAACACATGAGACAAAAATCTGTTTCTGTGTATTTGTGTGTTTGTAATACACACACTGGTGGATACGCATGTGTTTTATTATACCTAACAGTGATTTCCTGTTTTAGCTATAAATTATGTGCATGGTTTCCTTCCAGATCACCATCATTTTTTTAATTTAGAGCTTTTTTACAGCTGGGGATTCAACTAAAACACGTCGATTCTTGCCTTTAGGACTTTTACAGATTTTCCCATCACCCATATGTATGAATGAATTTAATAGAGCAATAAACAAGTTTCATTGCCATGTAGCACATGATGACCATATGTGTTGGGAAGTTGCAGGTGTTTAGACTCACTTTCTAGTTTTAACTTTATACATGTGATTTAACTAATCAGTATAAGGAAGTAGAAGTACTGTGGTACAGAAGGCAAAGCTTTCAGTTTATGTTAGTCAGTCTACTAGTACGTTGGGTAATGACCAAAAGAATGAGAACATGAACACAAGTAGATGAAACAAGTTTCTGTAATGTGGCTCGGCTCGCCTTAGACTTAGAGTATAAAGTTTGGACACCGGCTTCATGGACAGCTTGCACTTGAGGTTTTCTGAGAATGTCCACTTCTTAGAAGACCCAGAACACACTAGAGAGCTTATATATCTCATCTGGCCTGTGAATATCTCAGTAGGATTCCCGAGGAGAAGATGCAGGTTAGAAGGACATCTGGACTGGATAAGCAGAAGAAAATGTATGGATAGGTGGACGATTACTTTCCTTTACTCAAATATGCTTTCAGATAACTCCAGTCCACCCTCACATTTTTGACAGATTAAACATTGTGTTTGAACAAACAGCTAGTCAGATGTTTGAGCCAGGTGATTCCTGTAGTGTGGGCTTAGTAACTATGTAGTCATCTAGGAACATATCAAATGTGAATAGTTTTGGAATGACCATAATGCATATTCACCTTTTTGTGCTAAAGTGACATTTGTTTGTTCAACAAATTAAGAATATTTGTTAAGGTGAATCACCTTTCCTCTGCATTAAAAGTATTATTATTATTAATCATTTGCTACATAAACAAAAGACTTAATTACACATAAAACTTTAAAAAAAAGTGTTTTGACAAGTTTTTTCTTTGATTCACATGACGTGCTGCAAAGTAACTCCATATTCATGGATATTCATTTTAAGCTGTTTCAACTTGTAAAAACAAAAGCTCCCGTGCCTGAAAAGTTTCAAAACACAATCAAAACAATCTTGGTACAGTATCTGCGTCTGCATGCTAATATTTTGCATGCAGACACTGGTATGCAGGTGTTTTTGTCTAGTCTCAGTGTGAGAGTAATTTGTTATTGTTGGAACGCCAGAGTCAATAAAAATACAACATGCAAAGCTGCTCCCAAAGATCTTCTTAAATGCAAATTCATGGTTATCATTATATTCATTATTATGTGAAGAAATAACCTTTGACTTTATTTTATCTGTTTCAAAGAAACCCAGAAACATTTCATTAGGGATATCTTATTCATCTACAACTGGTTTCTGGAGGGTTTTCACTCTGAAAAACTGCTTTGAGGTCTCTACAGTAGTGATGGGAAGTCCAGCTCTTTGCAAAGCTTCGGCTCTTTTGGCTCGGCTCCCTTAGAAGAGCTGGCTCCTATAGCCCCCCAATGGCTCTTCATATAGCTCTTCATTCATCACTCTTATTACAAAAAAATACAGAGTTGCTATTTAACATTTTAATCAAACCGTTAACCAAACAACTGAACACAGAACCACAGTAAACTAAACAAATAAAGGCCAAAGTCTTAACATTATAACTCTTTACATAAAAGTCTTTAGTGCATCTTGGCATTCAGAAATTTTGCTCATTTATTCATTTATGCACTTGCATTTAAGTCTCTCCGTTGCTCCATGTACCTGGCCTGTACCACTACACTGTCTTCAGAGCGTCTTCCCCGCTTCCTTCTTTCACATAATGGTATCATTCTAGTCTGTCTTTGCATGTGATTAGCTGAATAATGTGCCCATCAAAATAAAGTCCCACCCCTGCTTGCCTGGATTCTCAGCAAAGTGGCAGAAGATTCGGCTCTCCCCGATGGGAGTCGGCTCTTCTGACTCTCTGCAAAGCATCGGCTCTTAGAGCCGGCTCGTTCGCAAACGACACATGACTACTCTACAGGAGTCACAGGGGCATCATGCACAAAGATGATCTTAGGACATGAGAAAAAAAATGGCACTCAATAAAATGCCTACTATATCTGTGAACTTCATCCAGGCATGTACATTAAAACAAACTTACCACAGATTTAATTTAATTTTATCAATGAGCAAAGAAAATTGAATGGAACAGTACAATTGTTTTTGTGATTATCAATTTTATTATAATTGTGTTCATCCCTAATCCCTTAATTAGAGTAATGAATAAGTAATTATTCATGTCCACTACTTAAGGCAGGGGTGTCAAACTCAAATGCACAGTGGGCCAAAATTTAAAACTTGGACAAAGTCGCAGGCCAACATTGAAATTTA
>JAUBNQ010000016.1:8304790-8326507 GCA_032353495.1 Ctenopoma kingsleyae
CACTTAACGAGCCTATTCAAGGCAGGAGTGAGGTGAAACCAACCTGGAGGATAAATTTGTCACTAACCAACTTCCCTGAGATCGATGGATTGTGGATGCAGAGTGAAAAGTCTCTACCTTACAAGAAAGAAGTCCTGTTGCCATGACTCAACTTTCAGACATAGATGTAGATGGGTGTAGATAAGTGTTGAGGGGATTGAGGACTTTGCCAGGACAGGTGGATGCTCAGCATGGGAAGACAGCAAGACAGAACCGTAATGGCTCCAAGCATCAACAGGGTATACTGCGATTTGGCGGTGGTTCAAGATATGCGCCTGAGTGGAGAATATGGCGACGATCAGGAGATGAGTATATATGGGTAGTATGGCTAAGGTCAGCCAGCAGGTGAGTACTTAAGAGACACAGCTCCATCAGCAAAATAACAAGCAAACACCATGAGTAATGTGACACAAGCACACTCAAAGGTAGGTATTGGGTGTACATGAGCGCTCAAAGAACCGCTGAACAAATTAAACAGCAATGGGATGAATGACACCAAGCATGGACTTTAGAATGGAGTGGGGCTGGAACGAACACCTGCCCCGGAGGGCAGATCCCAGCGGTTATGAGTGTGTATGAGAGCGAATGACTACCTGCTCTGTTTCCAGCATTGCTGCCCCTCAGTACATACTCTGGGGTTGAGTTCTCATCAGCAGTGGTGATTTGGCGAGAGAGTGTATCAGGTTTGCAGTTATTGGTTTCTGGGCGATAAGACAGTGAGAAGTTGAAACCACTGAAAAACAAGACCCAACAAGCTTGGCGGGGTTTGAACCTCTTGGCAGTATGGGAATACCCGAGATTTTTGTGGTCAGTCCGTACTAGGGAAGGCTGTTCTGCTCCCTCCAACCAGTGTCACCACTCCTCCAAAGCCAGCTTCACCACCAATAACTCACTGTTCCCATTGTTGTAGTTGCATTGAGCCTTGGGCAAGCGTGAGAAGAAGGCCCAGGGATGGAGTCAATTATCTTTGGTGGACCACTGGGAGCGAACTGTTCCCACCCCTGAGTTGGATGCATCAACCTCCACAACAAACTGCCTGAATGGGTCAGGACAGAGGTGAAGTGATCCCTTTAGAGTATTAACAATCTCTCAGCTGAAGCCAACCAGATGGATAGTCTCAACAGACCAGAGGTGATGAAGAGTGGCTGCCAAGAGGCTGTAGTTCCAGAAGAACTTTCAGTATAAATCTGCGAATCCCAAGAAGCTCTGGAGCTGTTTTCGGTTCTCAGAGGCCAATCCTTCACCACCACTACCTTCTCTGGGTCCATCAAGATAAAATGGATAAAATGAATCCCAGGAAGCAGACTTTGGTGAAATGGAACTTGCACTTCTCCACCTTTACAAAAATCCGGTTCTGCAACAGCTTCTGGAGCACGACTTTAGTCACGCCAAAGAGCACCACAAATTATAAATGTCTTCCATTCGCCGTCCTCCCTCTCGTATGCTCGCTAGATCATAGCCATTATACAGTTCCAGTTTAGTGTAGATGGCAGCCCTGTACAACAAGTCACAAGCAGATGAAATTAGCATGAGTGAGTAAAGGGCGGCATGATAGCTCAGTGGGTAGAGCAGTCATCTTCCGACCCAAAGGTCAGTGGTTCGATTCTCAGTCCCCCTGAAGCTACATGTCAACCAAAACCCTGTAGTAGCACTGACACAGGTCTAGCAGCTGTCCAAACAACAGTTTCCCCAAGGGGATCAATAAAGTATTCTGAAATTTCCCTTTGGGGAATAAAGTATTTATCTATCTAATTCTTAATGGTGACATCGTTGAGAAGCTATAGAAGCTAGCAGAGGTTGGCAGATGAACATACACTACCAGTCAAAAGTTTGGACACACATAGGATTTACCATCTTTTCCATGAAACGATGCGACGAGGGTTTATCCTCTTAATTTAATAAACAACTTTAAAACTTAAACTTTAAAAAACAGCTCTTTCCTGCTACGTTAGTCATTTACAATATTAACATGTCTACATTGTATTTCTGATAACGATAGCCTTTTTTTTCTTTTTCGATTTCTATGTGTGTCCAAACTTTTGACTGGTAGTGTAGATGAGTAGAAGCATGGCAGTTTTTGCATTCTACAAAGGGTCAGTCTGCCTTTGTTTTTAAATGCTTGAGCACATATTCTTGTTCAAATCTACCTGTGCTTTTAATATGATTTAATGTTGCAACTGTGCTTGTAAATTAGTCAGTTTACTTTGTGTTATTATTACTTTCTTTCATCAGTACATATACCTAAACAGATTACAGTGTACAATAGTGCATACTGTATGCATGAGCAAAAGAATCATCTACACATAATTCATTCTAATATATATGCACACGTACAGATACACAGAAACTTCATGCTGTGTTAAGGGTAGAGTTATTGTACCAGTCTGTGTAATAGAAACTTGGCCAGGTTTCTGTGACCTTATTGAATGAAACACTGTTTCCTAACACTTTTGGCTAACAGTTGCCTCTGGAGTGTGCCAGCAGATTTATTGCTCCACGCTGTTATCGACAAGAGTCGTCACACAGACGAGAAGTGAAACAAACCTGGCAACCTCCTATTGTAGTTATGATTGTATGTGTGTGTATTTATCAGTGAACACACCCCTTTGTGTGCACACTGTATTATTTCCCAACAAATCCATCTCATTTAATGAGCCATTCATTTGAAAACGAAAGCCATTTTACCACAGTTTCTGGTACAGATGATGTAACATGATTTGATGTGAGCCCACCCATGCTGATAATGAGTCTCATGGTCTCTGATGATCTTGATATGTATCTGTTTACCAGCAAACAACAGCAGGCTGTGATCTAATGTTATGCTGTTTTGTTCCTGCCTTTCAGGTTAAAGAAAGAAGTGAAAGAACAGAAAGAAAAGTGAGTACAGCGCTCTTTCTGTAAGGAGATTGGGTTTTTCGGGGGAATCAATGGGGATTTGAGATTTGATCGTTTTTTGTTTTGCTGCAAACAAACTCTCACTGTTGGTCTTTCTGATATTGTCCCATATATTCTTTCGTACTTACCTGACGCATTTGATTATTATTCTCATTCCCTTTTCCATGGTATCACCATTACACATGCTATAAACGCCCAAAACACTCCACAATGATAATATTTCAATAAATCCCAAACACACAAACTACTATAGAAGATCATGTTATTCTAAGATTAGCATGAAGGAATACAGCTAAATCCACTAATGTTAATGAGTGACATTGGTTGAGGTCATTGCCATCTCAGTTTTTTACACCTTTCCTTTTATATATCATCTTTATATTCCTTTCATCTCTTCTTACATCCTACTTAACTTCTGTTATTTCTTTTCCTGGCTACACTGATATAGATAAGTGTTTTTGAAGACCTGTTAAATTTTTGTGTTTATGATCCTTTCTTAAGTGAGCCTCCCTGCTCATGTGACACAAGTCAGTGTGCTAAGAGTCATTAAAACTCTTCGACCCTCCTTCAACAACCAGTTGTTAATATTTCTATTGCATAGTGGTTGTTGGATGTATTTTGGTTTTATGTAAGGTCATCTGTAATATAGATAAGGGGTTTTGAGACCTCCTCTTTAACCTTATCTTAACTGTTTATGAGTCCAACTTTGGTGACGCGCTTCTACAAAGTGATGGTCTTAGGGTCATTCAACTCCAACTTTCTGTTGTTTTCATACTTTAATGTTCATTTTAATGCAGGCTTTTGAACTCACGGCACAGGGCTGCAGGGTTTGCATGAGTCATCCTGCTGAGGTTGTGAAATTACAATAGTTCACATAGCTCTCAACATCCACAATGAAACTGATTTTTGAACTGAAAGAGGAAATTCTTTTCATTTACAACACAACAGTTGCATCCTGTTCCTCAATAAATGGTGTCATATTATTTTTAATTCAGTCCCAGCTAGGCCTTATCTAACCCAGTTTGTATCGTCTAATGAATGGATAAAATGTGGTAGAAACATTCATGGTCTGCAGAGGATAAATTGTAATTTTAATCCTCTGACCATTTATCTAGTCCTATGGTCCACTCAAAAGAGCTTTGGTTTATGACCCAAACCTGCAAAACTAAGACATTTTTTCAGCCTCACTTTGTGTTTAATGCTAAATAACCAAAATTAAAATGCTAACACGGCAAAGTAAACATATTATGTTATGTTAGCATGCAGATTTTAGAAATAAGCTCTAAGCAGCAGCATCTAAGCATACTCTTAATCTTGTTGCCTGAAAAATGACTGACACAACAATAATTTGAGCTGCCAGCATGACTGTAGACTTGTTTGTTTTCACTTTTTATCCAGTAGCATGGTGTATTTACACTGCCATTTAATGTAAATTCAGTAGTTCACCAGTATGAGTTAAGTTAGTCTGGACGATGTGTCCAGAGGTGGTAGATGTACACAAATACTGAAATGAATATACTGATACACAAATACTGAATACAGTACTGAAGTAAAAGCACAAGTGCTTGATAAAAAATTATGGCGAAGAAAACGTATAGTAATTAATACAATAATAAGCACAAACACTTTCGTTACTATAGACACGTGGAACAAAAACAGCAGCTGGTAAAGGTGGAGCTGACTTATATATGTGTACTGACAGGTGGTAAGATTTACTTTAATAATTGATTTAAAAAGTCAGCATTGATGTGTATCAATATCCATACACAGACATATCACCAAAAGTAACGTTTTAGAACACTTGTATACCTCTTACACAGCACATAGCCTGTATTAGAAGACACAGATATTTTAATCCAGCTTGCACCTGTGAACCTCCAGGTGTATGCTCCAGAAACATTCACTGCTTCATTGTGCTGTTCTTGAATTAGCTATAAAGAGTTGCTCCAAATAGGTTGAAAGATGCCGTTTTGATGCCGTCCAAGTTTATTGTCCTTAATCCAACAGGGATGGATTTCAGAACAACCAGATGAGCTAAACATCTGACTATTAATTACTTCCGCACGTTGCAGAGACATACTGTTCTATAAAAAGAGTTTTTTTTAACTCATGGAACATCTGACACATTCACAAGCTGCAGGAATTGCAGGAACCAGCAAGGGGCATTATTGTGGGTGTGTCTTTATTTTAAGTTGCTTCAGCTTTTAAAAAAGTTCAGTTTGTTTCAGCTCTTGCTTGCATTACTTTTTGTGCTGCATTCTTAATTCATATCATCCCTCACTGAAGTCATTGGCATATGGTGTACAGACCTTCCTGTTAACACTGCTTGATGCTTTTCTCATAATTTAAGTTTTCATTAGAAACAAATCAATCAGTAACCTAATAATAACCTAATTAAACAATAAGATTAATGAATGACTGATTGTTTGGCTGTTTGACTTATAGAAATCAAAAAATATTATTAATCGATGTTGATATAAGCAATCGTCACACTTTCTAAACACATCAGCTAACCCATCAGTCCTCTCTGCTCAGTCTCTCAGGCATTTCTCTGCGTTGTTGTCCTCTTTCTCTTGCAGAAAATCCCGGAAAGGCAAGGGTAAAGGCCAAAAGAGAAAACGAAAGAAAAACCGTGACAAAACAATTCACGATGCGTATGTCAGCTCCGCCTTCTCCACCTATCTGCACCTGAGTGTTGCGCTTCTCATTATTAAGCTCATTTCGGAGGAGCTCTTCTGTCCCTTTTAATTTGCATCATTTAATTTGCCCGTTAGCCGCATCAATTAGCATGTTGCTTCCATGCATTGTTCTAACTTTGTCTCATCAGTCATGTTTTACGTATTCCAAATATGTGTCTAAGCTGCCCTGTTTGCTAACGTGTTTTGCTAATGGAGCATTAGCAAAACTTTACATAACAGCTATACAGCAAACATACTAGCCATATCCCACAACATATAAAGCATAACCAATCTCCACCTCTCAAAAAACCCATCTAATCTCCTCCCAACTTTACCGGCACAACGTTTGAATCTCACTCCTTGTAGTTGAGTCTGGAACGATGGTTGGGATGAGATGCAGCAGTGTATCATGCAAAACAGTTCAAGTACCAGTTGCGCCTAACATCTTGTCAAATAGCTAGTTTTATGACTGATAATAGACACGTTTAAAGAAGCTGGAATAAACAAACGTTAGATCAGCCATTAGCTGTAACTTAAATCTTCTTCTAAAACAGATCATAGCTTCACCAGCACGGCTTTGCAAGCTGGCTTCTACTCTTCTGGTATCTGCTCTTGGATCACCAGTGTAATCATGGTCCTGTGTTCAGTGTTGAGTCTGTGCTGCTTTGCTGTGTCTCATCCCTATCTCTTTTCCATTCTTCTTCTTTTCATCTTTACAAACAGGTTTTACTGTCCCATGCATAATGCTGGTACTTTTTATGTAAGATGAAGATATGAGTGATGGCTATCTATTGCTTTTTTTCTTTTGCTACGGGGGATTTGTAAGCCAGCAAATTGTTAAGCAAGTATTTCTTTTTGTGTCTTTGTTTGCCTACTTTTGTCTCTGAAACCATACAACAGCACCTATATTTTATCCAAAAATAATATAAGATGATCTCATGTTTGTGCACTACTCATATTGTGAAACAATATATGTCTTTGTTTTTATTTGTAATTTGTATAAAAAGATGTCACTGGAGTACCTGTCAGTTTTCCCCTCGCTGCTAAGAAATGTCATTTAAACTTCTTTCAGCTTCTGTTCTGAAATTGATGTCTCTCTGTCAGAAACCTAGTATTCAGTTTTTATTCAATAAAATTAAATCTTTCTTAATAGCACCTCAAGCCGACCCTTGCGTTTTTTTTTTTATCAAGAGCTGTCATTGAAGCACAGTTCAAAGCTAATGTGTTGTTCTGTGTTGCATGAAACGCTCCAGAGCTTTGCTCAGTGCATGTCTAACACATTTGAGGCATTTGTGAGTGGTCCAATCAATGAGGGAGGGCATGCAGGAGGGTCATTTTACTTCTTAAATATTTGCCTGCCGTGGGAACTTGTGTGCAATGCTACCCAACTGTTATATGCAATACAACTTGCCAGGCAATGACTCGGAAGAGCAAACTGGAGCTTATAAAAGGGATGACCTAAGGGTGACCTTTCTGTGGCGGGTCACAGTACACAGTGATAATCTGCCTCTCTCCTTCTCCCTCCCCATTTCTCTCTGTCTCTCTGTGTCCAGTGTTTGTGAGCCATGTTGTGATCACTGTCCAGAAAGGAGAAAGCGTTTGTTCGTGCAGGATCCTGTAACCTGTCGGTGCTCCTGCAAACACACAGATGAATACTGTAAAGAACGCCAGCAAGAGCTCAATGAGCGGACCTGCAAGTAAGTGCCATCACTTTAGAGAGCTGAGAATCACATTGACATTTGTAATAATACTGCAAATGAACATAGAACATAGAAAGAACATAATTAGTCATGTGGTTTGTTTGTCTAGATGTGGTTGATTAGTTTTGCTACAAGCATATAATATTGTAATTTAGTTGATGCTTGTGTAGTAGAAACTAGGTCTAGGTTTTTCTTAGATGTAGAGCTATAGCTCTAGATCTTTGAAGAATCATGCTGAGAAAGTTGTATTATGGTAGGATGAATTGGACTATGGTACTCTGCGCCAGTATGCGTAATTGGAAAACACTGGTAAAGGTCAGTTTTTAGTTTATATTTGACTTTGTTCATTGTCCACAAATGTGCATATTTGTTTTCCACAATTGGGTATCTGTATACTTATATTTCCACACACGTGAACTACAAAACATGATGGTGAGCTGGCACAGCAAAGCTAGCTCAATTGTATATTGTATTTAGCTGGACAGCATTAAAAAAGTGAAAGAAATAAAAACAGTGTAACTGCTTCACAGAAACAGTGTCAAGGGTGTTTAACATACCTACAGTATGCAGTAAACATGCAGTATGCATGCACTTTTTAGTGCATGTGCAGTCGGTACACAGTTGTGTTCATAGATAGTCCAAGCAGACACAGATTTTATCCACCCCAGATTCTTGCAGGTAAGGGATATCAAAAGTTGGGCTTAAGGCAGACAAATAGTCAAATGATGCACAATATAATACTCACAAATGTGAGCTGGAAAGTCTTTGTGGGAGCATAAATTTAGGATCCTAACACTGTTGTTGTTTAAAGCTGTAGCTGACCATTCTCACTAACAGCCCGAAAATCAGCAGACACTCCAGGAAGTTACTGGTCCAGACCAAGAATTAATCTGACATAGCTAGTTAGCTAGTTAACTAGTTAAAAAGAATTATAATTTCATATTGCAGAGTTACAGAAAGTAGTGGAAAACTATATAGCCCAGATCTGATGCTGCTACTTTGGCTCTTTATGTTTGTGTTACTACTACCTACTGCATGTGTCTGAGGAAAACAAGAGCTAACTTTTTTAAAATGTTCTTCTTTTTTAGATGTGACAGGCCAAGAAGATGAGAGACAGAGAAGCATCACAAGTAGAAGATGAAGGATTTTTTTTTTTTTGGAAATATTTCACAGCACAGCACTTTGACCTTTGAACCGTAAGCTCTTCTTTTCTGTGGAAAGCATTCCCCTTGGACTGACTGAGAGAGAACAAAAAAAAATCTGAACCGAATCCTCCCACTGTATATCTGTGTGTATATAGACCATGATAAAACAGAAAACGACAATTGACAGAATTGCTGCTACAGAAATAAATAACTAAACCCATTATTTGACAAAAACTGAAAACCCGCCATGTGGTTTGCATTTCTAACCAACTTGCAATGCAGGTGTAATCTTGTTGTCAGTTCATTGTATGCAATTACTTCACTGGATGTGAGTCTACTGTGGTTGTGTCTCAATCATAACCTGCAAAAATTCTCAATCTAAGATATATTTAACTGCTAAAACAGTGGGTGAGGCCGAAGAGGACATGGGAGTGCTCTCCTTTGAAAAATGACAGATGGATTTTCGTCTATATACTTTTGCCAGGAGGTCAACTGGGACAGCTGATGGAAATCCTGATTCCTATTGCTTTCTTTCCTTTGAGGACATTGCAGGACTGACATGGATACAATATTTTCTGGAGAGAGACTGGAGTGCCATATTCTTTTAAAGGGATACTTGTCATCAATAACAGCATTTAATGTTTTGCTATGTGCTACATGACAACCACTGAAAACATCTTATACTGTAGTTTGATTCCATTTGAAAATTGCCTCATGAAATGTACTGAGAAATCTTCCTTTAAATTATTTTTCCTTTTTCAAAAAGAGGGATTATTATAGTAGTTTTATTAGCTGAACTCATTACAGAATCCACTGAGTACATATCTGCTTCTCTGAACTTGTACATACATAATATCTCTTTATGCCATAGTCTAGATAATTTATATTGTTATAGAGTATTTTTCAGTATTCAGTCTTCTACATATATTTAATTTGGTTTATTTATATGTGCAGTGTTATGTACCTGTGGCTTTCATATCTCCTCCTTTGGGTAAGGTCATTGATGATTTAACATTCCCTAAATTGATCATTTGTATTGATACTGATGATACTGATGACATGTCCTCTGGATTTTTCATCCCCACTTATCAAAGAGTGTGGGTGCTGTGTTTTAACTTGTTTGTATCTGTACTGTATGTTTGCGAACATGTGTGTATGAATGTGTGTTCATTTGCAGATCTGTGTGTAGGTTATAGTCAGTTGTATTTAAATATTTAAGTACCTAGCGGACCTGTGTTTTTTTCCGTCCTGCAAGATGCAAAGACAAATAAACTACTGCTAGCAGCTCAGCGTACACTACCACACCACCACTGTTTTAAATTTGGATAACAATCTGGCATCAGTCTTAGAGCCCTCATTACTAGTTATCTTGTCTCCTCTTCACTATTAACATGTTTCTTTGTAATGCTTTTATTTATTTTCAAATTATATTGTTTTTATATAAAATAAGGAAAAGGTTGCTGTGTTGTGAATGCTGTGTTTTCCAGAGAGCCAAGATTTAGCAACATGAGTTTTCCATGTTTTTGTGCAGCACGTTGATAGTCACACATCAAGTAAGAACCACTGCAGAATGTAATCTGAACAAAAATAGACAGTCAGTCATAGTCATGACAGACAGACATTCATCCATAAATAAAATGGCACTTTGAAGCCGTGTGCAGTAATTGCATCTGTTAAATATGACTGTAGACAGCCATTTAGAAGAGGTGGATGAAATTCCACCTTTTCCTAGAGCTTCTGTGATCATTGATAAGAAAATAAAGACAAATCTTTAGTTAGGATAACATAACAATAGCATAAGAATCTAAAACAAAGAATAGACTAAATTAACCAATGGAGGCAGTTTAGTTACAGGAAGGTTTTGGTTGACTAAGAAAACTGTCCTGTGATTGGTCACAGCTAGGTTTGAAAATAGAAGATTAAGTTGTTAACATAAACAATAGATGGGCACTGAATAATAATGAGTAAAATTTCTATTACGTAACTTGCAATTGTATTGTGGCAAATACAATAAACCCCCTCTAAGAATGTAGATTTGCTGCAGCAAAAATGAACCTAGCTCAGTTTTTTATCAAAACATCCTCTTTGCACACGTTTGAAAGATATCTTTGCAACATGAACAGCAATTATCCTGATAAATGATAAAATGACCGTCACTATAATGACTTTAAAGATAAAGTGTGAAATCCTTCCTCATAGCGTTATATAATACTGTGCAGTGCTTGGCATCTGATAACCCTTCAAGCTCATGGATTTATTACTTAACCCAGCTTTCCTGGATCATATTTCAACAACTCACCTAAAGCAAAACAGCATCTCTCCAACTCAGCTTTTTGAATTTGCTCAGTAGGATATGCACAAATGCTGATTGACAACAGTCAAGGGATGTTCAGTCTCATTGCGTCAGTCAAATTGGTGAGTCGTTCAGAAAGACTAACTCCAAGCGAGTGAAGCATTTGGCTACCACTTCTATTGGCTCTTTTCCATCTGAAGAACTTTTCATCCAAGAACCTTTTGAAGAGTTTGGCAACAATACCTGGAACAGAGATCCCAACAACATGTTTTAGATTTCTACTGCCTCACTAGACCTGCTTTTCTTTCGTAACCTTTCCTTTCTTGGCAAAGATATTCTCGCTTTGTTGGAATTCTAACACTTTTTTACAGCAAACTTGACCCCGGTAGACTCCTAAAGAAAATGGACTAGTTTTCTGCTCCAATCTACCAGATTATCCTGTCACCTGTCCCCCTTTAATCCACCAGGGAGGACAAAGAGCAGTTTTAGCTAGAGCATGAGATTAGTGACTTGTTCAGTGACACTAAGTGATCTCTACGGTCCCTAGACCAAATCTAGTCCGTATGAATGTAGATTAAGTGGAGGTTTTTGGATCTTTGTCCATGTTTGTTTTGAAACTAGCTCCCTCTTAGCCTCATTCCTTGCCACTTCCCGCTGGATTAGCTCCTGCATGCCACTAATGCTCTGCTCTGCCCTGCTCTCCCTGACTCATGCTTATTATGTGCATACCTAAATGTAAGCACACAATGTAATCCCTGTAAATTGTGGGGCCCCCTTTACGAAGTAAAACACCCCAAAGAATGTCATAAACTGTCTAATCTGTGATTTAGCAGAAACCCAAAGGATAGTGAGTTAGCTGGCTGCCTGGCTAGCCCTGTAGCTACAGGCTATTGATTTAACATTAGTTAATGTTGTAATCTTACATGTGAATGGATGGAAATTGCTCACTGTTTCTACATATAATGCCAACAAATGAGCATATATCTTGTGTTTGATGTTTATCGTTAAACAAGGAAGTGTAGTCTTGTGGGCACTTTGTGGCTATGCAGCCGCATGCACAGAAAGCTTTACTTTACTTTATTTTACTCGGCAGACGCTTTTATCCAAAGCGCCTTACAAGGAGAAGACACAAGCAATTACCATTCGGTTTCTGTAAATATTGAGTTACTACAAACTAAGAGCCCTGATAAGGCCCAACTCGTCAAGATAAACAACATGCTAGGAAATTGTTAAGCGCTAGACAATTTTTGTGAATGTGTGTGTGTGTGTGTGTGTGTGTAAGACTCATTTGAAATACTTTTTTAAAAGGTGAGTTTTTAAATGTTTTTTAAAGGTGGTGATAGTCTTAGCTGGTCGAATGGAGCAGGGCAAGTCATTCCACCAGCCAGGGACAACAAAGGAGAATAGACTCTATTGGGATCGGAGACCCCGTGAAGATGGAATTTTTAGTCTCCTCTCATTTGCAGATCTGAGAGGGCGTGCGGGAGTGTAGCTTACTAATATCGTGTTGATATAAGAAGGTACACTTCCATTTACACCTCTGTAGGCAAGCATCAAGGATTTAAACTCAATGTGAGCAGCTACTGGGAGCCAGTGGAGAGAGGTGAGAAGAGGTGTGACATGGGTGTATTTCGGCTGCCACATTTTGGACCATCTGGAGGGGTTTGATGGTGACTGCAGATGCTCCAGCCAGGAGAGAGTTGCAATAGTCGATTTTAGAGATGACCATTGTCTGGACGAGGAACTGCGTAGCCTGTTGTGAGAGAAAAGGCCTAATCTTTCGAATGTTGTAGAAAGTGAACCTGCAGGATCTGGAGATCGCAGCTACATGATCGTTCAGACTCAGTTTGTCATCTATCCAAACCCCAAGGCTTTTCACAGACTCTGTAGGTGTTAGCAGTAGCAAGCCTATTTGAATTGAGATATTTTGCTGAGGGGAGTTGTTGCCTGGAAAGATCAGGGAGGTGTCGCTCAGACATCCATGCCAATATGTCCGAGAGACAGGCCAAAATTTTTTGTTGAAATAGTGGTATCCTCTGGTGGGAAAGACAGATAGAGCTGAGTGTCATCAGCATAGGAGTGATAGGAAAAGCCATGGGAAAGCTGTGTTGCACTGTGTGTTCTGACAGTCATCATTACATTTTTCAGCAATTTGTGTTACAGAGACCTTTCTGTGGGATTGAATGGACTTCACTTTGTTCCCCATCAGTGAGCATTGTCCTTCCAAGTTGTCCTTCCTTGGACCACTCTGGAGATGTCTGACTGTCCTATTTTGGCCCTTGTCAAAGTTGCTCAGATCCTTATGCTTTCCCATTTTGCCCACTGCCAGTACATCAACTTCAAGAAAACTGTTCCCTTAATACATCTTTTGACAGGTCCTACCTACCTGGTATTGATCCTTTTGGACCTACTGACTCCCTTTGTTCTCCTGACAGGTACCATGTTCCATTAGCACACTACTGTATGTGTACACGAGGAACCTGGCAGTACAACTACCAGTGATTTCAAATTTAATAAACAAATACATTTGATTGCCAAATTCAGTTGACTAAAGTGAACACGCTTTTCTTCTGTGAAGGTGATTCACACCTTTATTTCACAGCTTTCTTTTCCTGGCTTGATTACTGCAATGCCCTGAACACAGGCCATTCCTTATTTTATTGTCTGCAGCTGGTCCAGAACGCTTCTGCTAGGCTCCTGAGGCTCTTGTGGCTTCAGAACTCAAAACAGTCTAGCAGTTACTGAAGCAGAGTGAAAAGTATTTATACTGAGGCTTGATTACAAAGCAGCTGCAGTATGGTATGGGCGTAGCTGGTGGCAAAAGGAGGGAAAGAGTTCAAAAGAAAAGTAGGGGATGGGCAGCCTGAGTGTGCTTGGCAGGTAACAGAGAGCAGAGCAACAGGGGTGTGTCCAGGTGTTTGTGTATAACTGGGCACAGAGAATCAGAATCACCTTTATTCGCTAGCTAGCACATACAAAGAATTTGCTTCTGGTCCTTTGTGGCTCTTCCAGGACAATAGAGACATTGACAGTAACAACAAAAAGTCTGTAATGAATTAGTGTCATCCTAACTTCTAAGCTTCTAAGCTACATCTCTACACATCTTCCAGAGCACATTGGATTTGTGACCAGATGTCCTTGGTTGTTCTGAGGTCTAGGTCAAAGGGGGCCGTGCCTTTGTGATAATGGCTCCAAAGCTGTGAAAATAGTTTACCCCTCCACATTAGGGCTGCACCAACACTAGTCAACCTTGAAGTCCCAGCTACAAAACTTTTTTTTCTTTCTTTCTCTTTTCTTTTTCCTTTACTCTTTCTGAAATGGGTTCTTATCATTTTTAAGCTATTATTGTACTGCTGTACAGCACTTTAATCAACGTTTGTTATTTTTAAATCTGTTTATAAATAAATTGAGTGCCTTGACTGAGCAATACTAAAATGCTCCTCAGATGGCTGTAGTTTATTCTCTGTGAAGTTGTTGCTACAAGTGACATCTTTCACTAGATGCAGTAATTTAATCTATTGTTGTTATAAAAATATGTGTTATGGCAGCTTTAACACACACTATTTAATTTGCCTATTACCCATATCAAAGTTACTTCCCATCCCAAACCACAGCTTGATATCGTCATAAGAGCTATTAAAGGTTTTGGTGTGTTTCTCAACAAACAAAAGGTGTTCAAGCCACAAAGCACTTTTCTAGACTATTTTTGTTTTTTGTCTAAGATTAAGAATCAGACATACAAAGAACTGATGCAATGTTACAAAGCTTTGAGGTCCAAACTGACACAGGATGAAAGTGATGAGGTAGGACAATGGAAGCTGGTGAGATTAAAGCGCTTGCCATTGCTTAAAGACTTAAGGCAGGCAACGTGCAGTCAGGCAGGTATATCACCCCACACTGCTGAAAAAACCGCCACTCTGCAAAAACCCCTCCCTGAGGTGTGTCCATATAGTGAGATGTGATGTGTGCTGCCTCACGTACTACGTCTTTAAAGCGTCTGATCTACATTTACACACATTTCCAACTGATTGTGACACTGAAAATGATCCTCCATGAGTCATGAGGCAGAACTGGAATAAGACAGTTTAAAGAGGGATCAGTCGAGCAAGGTGGAAAAGAGACTAATTGATTGAATGGTGGGTGAGAAGAAGTAGGAGAGGACTGAGAGCTGAAGGAAAACCGCACTTTTGTTGTGTCTCCTCATTCATATGTATGTGTGTTTTTGTGTGAATTAAAGGAATTTAACCGCCACTAAAAATGCAGAAGGAAACAATTCCCAACAAATGTTCATAACTGTAAAACGGCATCAAACATGTTATAACAGTAAAACATTTCTGTAGTAAAAAATCGGCTAGTCAATTGTGGTTTGGCTGCACGTACTCACCCCTCACGTGAGTGTAGTTGAGCTCACACAGTCATTACCACAGCATTACCATTCTCCAGACATACCCGAGAGCATGAATGTATTTATGTGTGTTCACATTTACTTGACAGCTGTTTATTTCTAGTCTATTGAAGGGTTGAACAACAAAAAAGGCAATTCCTTCCCCCTCTTTCTGTTTATCTTTTTTACCTAATATTCAAGTCTTACACTTAGCTTCAGTCCACCATAGAAATCTGCACATTTTAAGCTCACTAATTAACATGTTAGAACCCTTTTTTTTTTTTTTTAAACAAAATGACAATTTATTCCTTTAAGATGTAGGCACACAGAATAGATTCAGTTCAGTCAGTCATTCTATCAGTCATTTTATGGAACCTTTTTATACAAAAGGATTTGGTGTCTTGCTAAAAGGGACTCCTGCCAGATGCTGACCAAATTCTGGTCCATGTTTGAACCCTGTGAGATCCTTTCAATTATACTTTAACAAAGTTTTTGTGTAGTAATTTGAGGGCATTGTGGTTTAAAATATATCTGCAAGATCTGTAAGTGTGGAAGTGATGTGAGCTAGGGGAATTACTGTAGATCAGGCAGAAGGGAGTAGGATTTGTGTTTTTGTAGACAGGCCTGGCCTTGTTAGGGAATTCACACAGGCTCAGTTAATGTTACAATTAGGCAGAACTATCCAGCTCCTGATCAACCACAAATTACTCAGAAAATAGGCGAGGGAGCTGGCATCACAAAGCATGAAATTTTAAGATTTTAAGAACAACAGTAATTTATGCTTTCATTCATCCAAAATAAAAGTAGGTGATGAAAGCTTCAAGGATGCTGGCAAATGTGGAGTTTGGGTTGAAGGTGGCTGAAGGACAACTTTCATAATGAAAGCTGACACTAAAAATCCCAAAGTACAAAAGGAAGTTCTGACTTTAGCTTCGTACATGTGCGTGCATGCAAGTCATTGTTTGACTTCTTATCTGTCTTACTCAGTGTTTGTTACTTTGCAGACGTTTAACAACCAGAATTCTGTAATAAGAAAACAGATGTGTTCTTTAATATAGTCTAGTAACACTACAGTCCAATTGTAAACTTTGAAAATAAGCAGTCTGTACATTCAACCTATCCACAGAATGAAGATGACTCTACTATATATAACATTTTGTTTGACTTGTATATAATAGCTCTATATAAATACACCACAGGTCCTATACTGCAGACTCTCCTCAATGTAAACATTATGGTCTTCTCCTACTCACACTGTAAATACAGCATCTCCACCCTCCAGAACATTTGACCTATATTTCATTTTCTTCAGGAGGTGGTTTAAATATAATGATAAATTATGCAATGTACGTCTGTTAAATTTCATAAACTGATTACTTTCTGATTACTGATTACTGATTACTGCGCCACTTTTTTTTTTTTAAAAAGCGACATTGTCGAGATTTTCTGCCTTATTTGACAGTGTTGTCGTGTGCTACCAGATTGTGACACTGCCACGTCACAGCAGCTGCTATTTTGTTGTAGTCATCTGGCCAAAGTTGATCCCTTCTTTTTGTCAACCTCTCCCTTATTTCATACTTTTTTCTTGCTCTTGCTCTCCTTCCTCTATGACTCAGTTCTCTGATCTCACTCCCTTGGGGCATACACTGAATCACTTTTTTCTCTTCTGAATGGCCACCACGAACTTTGACCGGGACGTTTTGCTGGCATCAGCTGCCCAAGACAATAAACATGTTGTACATTTCCTCCATGACTTTTCCCACAGTGGACCAAACTCCAGCCTTCTCATATCCTACTCTCACTGGATATTATTTTGGTTCACTAATATTTAAAATGAAGAAAAAATATTTAAAATTCTTTACTGTTTTTAGGTTAAGAATCCAATTCAACAAATTTCTGCCATTGACCATATTAACTTCTTTGATCAAAGGGTCAGATCACCTTTTTTAACCACTGACTAATGCAGTCAGGTGTGATCACATTGAAGCCATTGTTCACCTGTTATAAATATGGCTGTGCATCATGTTTCCAGCAGAACATTGCTTAGGTAGTTATGATAGTGGGAAAAACATGGCACTAGAACTAAGTTTAAGTGTTAGAAGTCTTCTGTTTGTTAGGTTTGTTATTCTAATGGGGCTTTCTAAACATCAAATCATAGTAAAACTGAAGTTTTCTAAAGGGGCAGAGCATGGCACTCTAATGCTTGAGGAAAGTTATGTCCAAAGCATGATCAGAAGTGACCACACACTCAGAAGCTCAGTAGATCAAGCTTTTGTCATTTGTCAAAAGGCAACAGAGAATTTGCTCCATAAAAGCTCCAATTAGCAAGTACTGTCAAAATGAGTCTTTGCCCTTGTTTCCCTTGATGAAACTTGGGTTAGAGAGATTAGATGTGAAGCTACAAGTAACCAATACAAGCTTGAAGTTAGACATAAATACTGGATAGAAACTTGTAATATTTAGTTAAAAGTAACTGATAAAATAAATAAATGTATACCCTTAGCTAAAAGTTGCAGCAAAAGTAAACAGTTAAAATATATATATATAAAATTATATATATTATATATATATAATAAGGTATATATCCACATTTTAATAAGGTGAGTTAATAACCTTCACTTAAACATATATTAAAACCTGGGGTCATATGATGGGGCTGTAGTTGATAAGCTTGGAAAGCACTAGGTTAACTGTTTGGAACGTTATTAAAATGCTTTTAGAAAAAATGGGAAAAAAATCTTTATACTGTGATTTTAAGAGACGTTGTGATTTTAGTTACATATTGTTTAAGGGTAGTACCCTTTCTTTTGACAGTTGGAGGAAAAAGCCATGCATGTATATTTCCTCCACACATCTACAGACACAAAGGCATTTGCAACATGATATGAGCAACACAGTCAGGTTCCGGCTTCAGACAAGTTTTTTATGATTAATGGCCATTTTTAAAAATGTGAGATGCCATGATGTAAATACAGGGCCAGTATCACCTATACCAATCCGATATTAGAGCAGCCTGGCACAGAGCTCTGTCTCTGTATGACGGGGGTGGGGGGAGCCTGTGTGTGCCTGTAGATGTGAGAGGAGCAGTATCTGCACAGGTAAGTCTACTTTCTGATGGAACGGTCGCACTAAAGTAAAGTATCGATCTGA
This sequence comes from Ctenopoma kingsleyae, assembly GCA_032353495.1. Taxonomy (NCBI): domain Eukaryota; kingdom Metazoa; phylum Chordata; class Actinopteri; order Anabantiformes; family Anabantidae; genus Ctenopoma; species Ctenopoma kingsleyae. Next base: position 8,323,075 of record JAUBNQ010000016.1, read on the forward strand.
TAGTCTATAGATGTTTGGATTAATCGTCCACCCCTGCTGTGTAAGAGCTAAAATCCATGCCACTGAGCCATGCTTCATTGTTTTATTGAACACCCTGACCCAGGGTGCCACTAATTACCCGTGGCTAATTGTTGGTAACCTGTAGCACAAAGACATGGTTTCCAGGAGCAGTAGATATTTCAGAGAGATTAGCAGTTTGAGGGGCCAGTAAATGGTGAGATTAAGACATTCCCTGCATATTCTCTGAGAAATCGGCCTATTTCTGACCACTTAACATGTGATTACTATCAAACTGCGTGTGGAGGAAAAGTGAAATGGTGAGTTCAAGTTATGTGGTCAAGTGTCTGATTGTTGTGATTACAACTTTTTTTAAAAAAGTAACATAGCCGTGTCATTTATGTTCATGTGTAAGATCTGGTGCAGGTCTCTATTTTTAATGTGACCCCAATAGTCAGTCATTTGACGCCTGTGTACATTGAACGCTCTGTCGGCTGTTTACAGTCATCTTATTAGTCATGTACCTATGTTTTGAAACAGATATATTGAACTATAAAGATTGGCTTGTGTAGCTGTTTTTCCAACCTTGTCCTGGTGCCTCAGATTAGTTGCTCACTTCCAGTTTCCATAAAACCCACATTTACATTACCATGCACAGTTTACCACTGTGATGTGATAAACATAATGTGTGACCTTGTCGCATTATGTGTCATGTTGTGATCATACAGTGTATTATATTAGGGTAATCATCTAAAACCTTAAGTGGATTAGGTGTAATCTACTTACTGTGCCATATTTAAGGATTTTCACATACATGGATGGATAGCTACTGCCAGACCTGTTCCGAAAATCTAGCACCTTATCACTCAAAACCGTGCTAACTTGTGCTAAGCGCTGTGCTGCATCAGAAGGCCTTTTGCAATACCATGGTACTGCTTCACGAGACACGCACTTGTATGTTTGTAATTACAAAACCAACCTTCTGCAACAGTGGACAAACAGCTGTGAGTCCAGCGACTGTGTTACATTCTCGAGGGAACTGTTGCAACTGTTACATCACAGGGAAATTGGCTGCATCACCAAGTAAAGTGTTGCATCACAGAACTTGACTCAGTTTAACCTTGATTAGACCTGCGTCACCAGCAACAGCTAACCAGAAACATAGGCTGTGTTCAAAACCACTCCCTCGTTCACTCATTTACTACCCACTTTGAATGTTATCACACCATTAAATAGCCATTTGCCGTTAGCTTCTGCTCCACCTCCCAGTCTCAGTAGGCAGTTATCACATGCTGGAAAACTTATATTCTGGTTGGCCATTGATTTAGAACAGGAAAAGAATACTTACATGTGTTTGACGCTGTTTAAATGACTAAGTACTGTATGTTCATGCATTTTGCCTTTATCTACCTCAGACAAGTGGAACAACATTTTCACCATACAGTGCAAACTGAAAATGTGAGGCAGACACATGAAAAACACATAAATGGAAACATAGTTCAAGTTTATGACTGTATCTTTTTTGTTCAATGATTTCTTCTAGTTGGACGGTCATAAAAGACTTGACAGTTATTTAGGTAGGGAGCTTCTCAGCAGCATTTTTTATTCATTGATCTTAATAGAAAGTAAATTCCATCCATTTTCGTAACCGCTTGTCCTCGTAAGTAGCTATTCCAGCTGTCATCAGGCGAGAGGCGGGGTACACCCTGGACAGGTCGCCAGTCTGTCGCAGGGCTGACATGACAAACAACCATGCATGCTCACATTCACACCTACGGACAATTTACTGTCACCAATTAATTTGACATGCATGTCTTTGGATGGTGGGAGGAAGCCAGAGTACCCGGAGAGAACCCACGCAGACACGGGGAGAACATGCAAGCTCCACACGGAGAAGCACCTGGCCGACCCAGGGAATCGAACGCGGGTCTTCCTAGCTGTAAGGCAACAGTGCTAACCACTACACTACTACTATTTTAATTTTGATTAACAAATAAATGAAATAAAACAGTAAACGTTTCATCTCTGTAACAGTTTATTATAGATCAATGACAAAAATAAGCAACTAGTTCTGTGACTGTCCTCTCAAGAAAAACAAGAGCTTCAGTCACTTCAGCAAATGCTGCAAAAATAACACATTCCTAAGTTTGAATGAGGAAGCCCTCTAACAGTGTCAAGTGATTTATTATTAGTATAGTGTTTATTGTAGTGTTATTAGACTTTTATCCATCATGAGGAAGTAGTGCGATGTTGTTATAGTGCCACAAAGTACGGAGGAGGCAGCAAAACATTGGAGACCACAGTTCATTTCCTGTTTCCTAACAGTAAATAGTGGTTCCTTTAAAATATAACAATGAATAACCCAGTGATTATTATTGTAACCATGACAACAAAATACCCCTAACCTAATCAATTTAACACAAACCATGATCGATCTTTCTAACCAAGTTGTTTCTGTGCAAAACCTAACCCTCCTCCAGACACTGAGTCTCCACTTCCTCCTCATCCAGACACACAGACAGCACACCCATCACTACGTCTCCACTGCCATCCCCACACCCCTCCAGTAATCAATATTAGAGACAGTCACTAATCTACACCCATCATTGATGACACCATGGAAAATTGTATTCCACCATCAACTTCCTCCAACATCCTCCTCATTTTGTTCCAGAGGGCATATACAAACCAGTGCCATAATAGCCCTCCAGGGCTAGTATAAGCTAAGGTTGTCACGAAAACCTTGTCATACAGTCATAGTGACCTGTCACTGTGAAAGCCTAGATTCAGCTGCCAAGCACAGTGAATTACATCTTTTCAAAGTGGTGCTTTTACCTGGACATAGAGGGGAGACACAGTATGTTCAAGAACTGAAAAATTCTGACATTAGAAAAGCATGACTGCTCCTATGTGCTCTATTTGCAGGCTAAGCCTGCCAGGCTCAAGCTCAAGGATAGACAGATAACAGGACACACACACACAGAGTCACTGAACATACATTCACACACACACACACACACACAAACAGTTTCCAAGATTACATCAAATATTTATCAAATTCGGGGAAAAGTTAAAAAGGAATCTAGAGGAGAGTGGAATCATGTGGATAAGCTATTCACAGCATTCACATATATATGTGTGAATGCTATATCATGCTATATACAAGCGTGTGTCTTGTAAATCCATCTACTGTATATATCTATCTATATTCTGCATATATAAACATCATGTACTGTGAATGTTACCATGCTATCAAAATTCTTTTTTGCTGTGTGTACATATACCTTTACTTTACTTTACTTTACTTTACTTTACTTTACTTTACTTTACTTTACTTGGCAGACGCTTTTATCTAAAGTGACTTACAAGGAGAAGACACAAGCAATTACCATTCAGGTTCTGTAAATTCTGAGTTACTACAAACTAAGAGTCCTGA
>JAUBNQ010000016.1:8326607-8343794 GCA_032353495.1 Ctenopoma kingsleyae
GTGTGTGTGTGTGTGTGTGTGTTAGACTCATTTGAAATACTTTTTAAACAAGTGAGTTTTCAAATGTTTTTTAAAGGAGGTGATAGTCTCAGCCAGTTGAATGGAGCAGGGCAAGTCATTCCACCAGCCAGGGTGGACATATACTGTCTAAACAATATTAAATCAAGTTGAGACAGAATCCAGTAGCCTAATCTTTACTTCTTTTTTTTTTTACAGCAACCAGATAGCAGGGAAAATAAAACATGCAGTGGATTCTAATAGCAGGATCCCTCCCTTCTTACTTCACTCCTGACTGAAGTAAACCCGTAAACATGAACTCATTGACACATGATCATCGTGGCCCCCACACTCTTTCCTATGCCCACTATCTCTCCTCTTTCACTCTGCTTCTTGTACCTCTGTTCCTCCTACACTACCTCTCTCTTGCTTCACTCCCCCTTCCTCTACTTTCCTGCCCCTAAGTATATCTCATTTTAGCATCAACTATCTGTAAGCCAAGAGCTGCTGTCACCAGATCCTCCAGTCCTGCAGAGTTCTTAGAATGGCATGTGTTCCCAATTGGCAGCTTAACGCACGCTGACCACACAACTACAAACTTGGGGCTTTCTGGAGGCCAAGGTGTGTTGACCTACAGGTCGTAGATTGCAGCTAATCAATCACTCTTTGCAGGGAGCTTTGTAATGCACTGGGAGGCTGTCACTTGAGGCTTCTGACAGTGTGAGAGTTTAGTACATCTAGGAGGTGAATGTACCAAAGAGGTTAAAGAGGTCTACAGTCTACACATTTGGTTTTTCGGCAACCCCCACAAATCCTTTCCACCACTTCTGCACGTAGATAATGTCAATGTTAGTTCTCGGGTTTCAGAAGAAAGCAGCAAAGGGAGAGTCAGCAGTTTACTGGCAGTGATGTCAGCCTCGACTTTCCCTTCCCAGTCTCTGTGTATAGTGCATATGTGGGTCTGACGGGGTGTCTGAGTAGGTGCCTTATAAGGGTGTGTACAATATACCTACCTGACATTTTTGTGTGACTAACTGCAATTATGTTCATTGCACAGTTGCATATGTTGTAATACGAATGTATCATATACTTGCTGTACATACACTTGCAAATGCATATATTTTCATTTCTATGTTTTCCCTGTCACACTATATGTTCATTGTTCTTTTATTCCTGTCATTGTCTGCTTTTATCTGTTCTTTAGAAATTCATTAGTCGCATGATGTCTCCACTCCACTTTCACTCATTGAGAAATAGCAATTTCACCATCCTTCTCTTGCCCTCTGTCTTAACTCGCTCCCATTGTCTCTCCATTATTGCTCTATGGCCTTCTAATTTGAGTTTACTTCACTTTTGCTTATGAAATTGTATGCTGATTTTGAGGTGTAACTCTGACAAGCACTGTCACAATGTTTCTCAACGTATCTATTGGATAGAGTGGCACAAAATTTTATTCAAGCTTTTATAGCAAATATTATCATGCTAACATGCCAAACTAAAATGTTTACTTTGGTAAACATTAACATTATATCAACTCTGCAACAGACCAGCATCTTAGAATTGTCTTTGTGAGCATGTTAGTCTGTTGATATTAGCATTTAGCTCAAACCACCACTGGACAGCACAGGTTAACAGAGCCGTTAACATGGCTATAAAACTAACAAACCCTCCGATCTAGAGAACCATATAGGTCATTTGTTCCTACCCTCTCTAATGAGCCACAGGAGCATCTTGTGAAATAGCATCTCTATGGCAGCTGATGTACAGTACTTGACCTTTGTAGTCATAGACACAATGACACAATGAATGTAATATGACCGTCACAGTTTGGATCAATGTATGAATAAGACTGGTCTGGCTTAAAATAAGTGTTTCCTTAAGGGTACAGGACCTTCATCATTATGTTTACAGTAATAAACATGTGGTTAACAATACTGCCCACTGGAATCGAACATCAGTCTATGAAAGTCCAGCCATTTACCTCAACTTTCTCACAGACTTTATCACACTATATACTACACCATCTAACTTTAATCTTTGACAGTGTCATAACTACTACAGTCGTTTGACGTGGACTAATATTAAAACAGTACATTACTGTAGGTGATAATAATCTGCTGGCACAAGCAGCACGTGGATTCGTTTTTTACATGAGGAAAGTCTTCATAAGAATTGTTTCTCTCTCCATCTCTTGGCAAGAGAGAAAGGCAGAGAAGAGTCGCATAGGCTAAATATAACTCTTGAGTTGTGACTGTGAATATGGAGTAAGAGAAAGAAAGATATTTATTAGAAAGAAGGCTACATAACATTTTTAAACCTTCTTCTTCTCTCCAGTCTCATTTTTGCACCTTTTATTGATTTCTAGCTCCACACTAATGTGTCTCCATCTGGTTTTATTTGTATGCAGCACATAGACAGTGAACTATGCAGTCACTCAGTGGAGGGATTCCACCTACCACCACCCACATCCTCAACCCTGCTTCTCCTGCAAACACTGGCACGGCAAACCAGAAACATAGTTATGCACACTCACGAGCATGCACTGACAAACATACATACACAGAGGTTACCCAGTAATTAGGGGCACTGTAATTGTGACCTAGCAATGTAAACTGGCAGTGCAGTGTTGCCAGGGAAGGATTGTTGACTATAGGATTATGACAGAGAACTTAAATGGTATGTGTTTATCTGCATTCTGCAGTGGCAGGAACTGCTGTCTAAAATATCCACTAGGTTCTTGACAATGAAGCATATTAGTGACTCAGTAGGAGGATGTTGAAAATAAATGTTACATTAGTGTAGTAGTATTAGTGTAATACTCTGGAAAGTCAGAAGGAACCCCAGGGTGAAGTCTACCATCAGAAGAACACTGAACAACAATGTTGTGCATGGCAGAGCTGTAAGGACGCCACTAGCTTCCAACATTACATTACACCTTTAACTGATCATAGACAGTTTGTTAAAAAGAACGTGGAATGTTCTGTTCTCTATCTTTGGCAGCAGCCAAACACTGTATTCCAGCGCAGGAACTGTGTGCTATGAATTCTAGTTGAACAAGCAAATTCTAAACCCACAAGTCATGCTACAAAAAATGGTTTCGGCAGGAGAAAACCCTTAATCCTATAGAAATACCATGGAAGTACCGGAACCATGCAGTTCATTCAAGGAAGCCAGCCAACATCCCTGAGCTGAAGCTGTTCTGTAAGGAGGAATGGCCTAAAATCTCTCCAAGTCAAAGTATGGGGCTGATAAACAGCTTCCAGAAACATTTAGTTGATGTCATTGCTGGAAAAGGGGTCACACCAGTTACTGAAGGGACAGGTTCACATACTTTTGCTACATACAAATAATTAAGACTAGATCATTTTCCACAATAAACAAATAAGTCAGTGTTATTTTTGTCTCACTTGTTTATTTGGATTCCCTGTATCCAGTTTTTGGACTTGAATGAAAATCTGATCACGTTTTAGGCCACAATTATGTAGAAATAGAGAAAATTATAATGGATTCACAAACATTTAAGTGCTGCTGTTGCCCCAAAATTACTTTTACTGTCCTGTTAGTTCATGGTACCTTTACCAACGAGGATCATTATGTAGTACTAACTGGTGTCAGTCATACTGGCAGTGAAACCAATGGCAGTTTCACTGGATTTCAGTGCTAAACTGAGGTTTCATATTCAATAAAAAATGTGAGACTTCTACATGGAAATGCTCCAAGCTGCTTTTGCAGACATTCTATAAAGATGGGAGAAGTCCATAAGCATATCTCTACAACCAGTGTACCAAACTTACATTATCATAACTTTACAGTAGGTCTAATATGAGTAAAGATTTGTTTTTGTATACATTTAACTATGTATTGAAAAATGTTATCATCTCTAAAAAAAAAAGGTTACACTCACTGAAAATATTTTACTGGCTTTTTATCAGTTTTTCAGTCATTTTGTTCTTATTATCTAATATAGGTTGATGACAGAAATTGATGTCTCATCCTTGGGAAAGCTTGATGAACTGCGTTTATTCCAGAGTCCATGATGGAAATAAGTCCATGGCTTTATTTCAATATCACTGACAAAGTCTTGTATGCTAATAAATATATTACAGTGTTGTCAATAAACCAAATCCAAAACAACACTGTCTCTGGGGAGTGACTGTAGGTCACTGCAATGACCTTCTAAGTGACAAAAACAGGCTTGTGAGTGAGCATGTGTGAGGGACTGCGAGAGACAGGTGGTTGCAATGACAAAGTCAAATATTTGACACTGGCCAATTACACTGGCAGTCTTGTGACATTATGTGGTCATATTTTCCATATGTGCTGAAAACAAGACTTTTGTTCCATCCAGCTACATGATGTGTAACAGTACAACATGTACATATACTGTAAGCACCCATGCATGCGTGTGTGTGTGTGAGTGTGTGCGTGCATGCGTATGTGTGTGTGTGCGTGTGCATGCACGTAGCAAGCAAGCTGTAACAGCAGGAAATCAGGCATCAGATAAAAATTAAATCTATCATTTTCTCCCTCTCTTTCTCTCTCTCTTTAGCCCCTGGGATCTTAAATTCCCGCATACAAACACAATAAATCCTCCCACAATAATATTTCCATTCTTGCCACTGCAAATCACATTCATCAAAGTCGCACATTTCCAAACTGTTATTGCTTTTTATGACATTCTTGCCCTCAAATTCCCATGTCCTAAATTTCCATATTGTTCACATGAGTGGCAGATCAGCAGTTTTTTTTTCCACTCTGTTCTGAAATAAACAATAGCTGCTTTTCAGGACTTCAAAGTGCTAGAGGGGGTGAAAATGGGCTTGGTAGCATAAAATATCAAGGTGAGAGATTAGAGCTTATCACAGATTTCCTTTGAGAAAAAAATGTTTCTCCCTTTAGCCACTGCTAAACTTAACAGAAGCCAGTGGTGGTCAAAGACACGTCCATCTGTTGCAACAGGGTCAGAGGGTCAACCGTGGGTGATTTATGGATTAACATGTTGAAGATCTGTTCTTCCCTAAACCTCTGCCTTTCATTTGTGTCCACTGCCGCTTATACCATGATGTGTGTTTGTTTTAACTAATGTACCCTCTGACCAGAAAGGCTAAATTACAGGAGCGCGCTGACTTTCCAGGAAACAATCATCTCACTCTACAGCATACACTGTTGAATACCATGGCTTCTGCAGAAGTATAACAGAGGTGAAACTGATCAAAACAATCTCAAAACAACTTTATTTTTGTAAATGTTAATGGAAAGGATTAGGTTTCAAGTGTAATACACAAGCAGATGACTTCGGAGACAAGGTCAGCTAAAACTGATGTGACTCCAAATGTTAGTCATTCATGACGGTGTGGGTCATTTGAAGCAGCGACCATGTGGCTCTGTGAATTCTGAGGGGAAACCACCTGAGTTATTTGGCATCAGATCCCCCCACAATAGGTCAAGCAATGTCCTACCGCCCCCCAGTGGTCAAGGGGTACATGCAAATGACCTTGGAGGTCGCGTCAACATTAACTATTGAATTTGTATGATGAAACAATAAAAATATTTAATATGTTATATTTCAAAGGGGTTATGTATAAATGTGTAATATCAGTCCACTTATTAAAACTACTTGCATTCTTTACATAGTCCTTATAAGGTACTTTTGACCTTAGGTAGCAGTCCATGAAGGAAATAATTGAACAAAGTACCAGAGTGCAACTTCTTTGATAACATGTTACCGTCTTGCAAATTATTCATCAGTGTGCTTTCACTTCTTCAGACAAGCAGCAGTCAATGAACAAGAATGACAGGTAATAAGATAAAGCAAATCTTATTGTGTTTGTGTTTGCTACTATGAGTCATTTACAGTGCCCTACGTGACAATGTTCACACATACAGTAACTGATTTGACCCAAAATCTCCCCTGACACTGTGACATGGAGCAGGGGACTTTTACGTCACAATTTTGACAAGTAGCCCTTTTCTTCACCACACACAAAGCCCTGACTGTGCTCATAATGGACTGAAAGAACAGCTGCTCACATGTCAGCTCCAAGACTGTGAACCATGCTGAGTAGCGAGAATGGCCCTGTGCCGCAGGTGGCAGTGAGGCCCCAGTGTGGATGTGGGATCCACAGCACAGGTTGGCTCCCTGATGCAGGTGCACATTGGCCCCAGTGGTGCCAGGAGAACTCTGATCAGGTTGTGCCAGTACAGCAGGTGCTTTCTACACCCTGAACTCTGTGTCTCATGAAAACTGCAAGCAAATGATTATGACAGAGATTGTCCTGTATATTTCAAGCAGCAGCACCTGGTTTCTTCTGCTTGTGTCTCTCTGCCATTAAGGTTAATTAATAACATGAGCAACACTTGACTCTACTTCTGCTAGACTGTAGAATTATAACACTTTATTTAACACTAAATATTTCTATTCATGATAACTTTGATATCTTCATGACAACATACACATTTACACTCACACACAGGCCAGCTGCATTAGACTAAACTGTACCCAGTCCTCAGAGTTAATGTTTAGACGCACTATGCCTGAAGGTCAGCCCTACATGTGCTGTTTGATCTTTTCCAGCCGACAGCGAGCCAAATGACAAGGATTTAAGGACCTGGGGGGGCTGGGCAAGGGGGGGGTAGGTTTGGAAGTAGGTCGATGAGAGAGAGAAAGGTGGAAAGAAAGAGAAGGAGAGAGGGGAAGAGGCAGAATGACTGATTGGCAGGGTGGGTTGGGATATTTAGGATTCACTATGGGTGTGTGTGTGTGTCTGTGGTAAACTGTTGCCAAGCAGAGTAATAAAGTAATCAGTATTGTTATTATCAGCTAGAAGGGCAACAACGCTTCAATGTCTCCATTCCAATTCATATTAACATGTTGTTCCAGGTTTAGGTTTTTTTTGTTCTCCTAAATAAAAATATAACGAAGCAGTTGAGATTAAACAATGAACTGACTGTGAAACATTTTGTATACTAGAGATAGCTCTGTAAAAATGTTACCTTGTGTTTGATCTTTGCCAGCCAATGTTCCTTCTTATGCAGCCCTCACTGCAGCCACTAACAGGTCAACGAATGAAAATATAAAAATTAATGAATAAATGGAAAAAAAACATGAGTTTACACCCATGCTAGCAGCTTGTGAGTCTGTACTTAGGCACAGTAGAACTTGGAGCTAAGGTGAGCTATCATTAGTATCCTATCAAGGTCACAATGCAAATTCTAAGGGAGAAGACCTTGTGACTGTGAAACATCACTTCCTACACTTTGATTTTTTGCAAACATGCGAATGCTCACGAGCCAACAAATAGCTTGCTCAGTAGAAAACCTTGTGTAAATAAGCAACCTGCATAATTAAGTGATATCATGCCAAGCCAACATTTATTCTGTAACCCCAGAGGCCAGGGACATAGAAGATAGAAATCACAGAAACTATAATAATAGTCCACACCTCCACAGACATGTCTCTACAAAAGGTAAGTCTAACAAACGTCTAACTGAACAATCACTGCAGTAAAATACTGTTAACCTCATTTCAATGAGCTCATGTGTTGTGGGGAATCCCACACTCACTGCCTTGCAAAGTGATTTGCTTGTGACCTATAAAACAGTTAAGATAAGTCTTTATTTTAACATATTAATGTTTGATCTTGATCTTATAGTTTAGAGTGTTAAAGGACAATGCAGTGTTTTTAAATATTTTGTTACTGTTACTAGAGCAGCAGCATGTTAGCAGAGCAACACTAGCTCCAGAGTTGTGCATGTGACTGTATATAATTGTATATGCAGACCATTTTACCTGCTCTGCTCGTGCACACAGTGCGCAGATGGTTGGTCACCTGTGTTTTGGAAAGGCTCTGAGCCCAAAACACAATCACTGTGCTTTTGCATCTGAACGCAGAAAAATAGACTTGAACACGAATGTAATAAGGAGAAATTAATACTGAGTTACAACATGGTGGCAAATTCGCAGTTTTGAAATATGCCAAGTCTGAAAAAACGTGATTCATCTGGATTGCAACCATAAAATTTTTTTTATTTGTTTTCTGTTTGTTTTCACGTTTTTGATGCCAAAGCGCAAGCACACCAGTGTCCTTCTCCAGTTGTGTCTCTTAGTTCCTTGCACAATAAAATATTCCTGATAATAAAAATTTGTCTGTGATGCTTAGAAAAATGTTTTCTAAGACATGTACTGTATACAAAATCAGGTTCTGGATTCACAGATGTTACAGTTAGTAGACACAATTCCACATTGGTGTTAGTCTCTTTATGAGAATTGTCAACAATACAACAAAAAAGTAATGGTGTTTTCCAGGTATTTAGTCATAACAAACCAAATGCTGGGCAATTGTAACCTTGTGGTGCCATTGGAGGAGAAGTCAGGAGATCATCAAGGTCATTCAGATTTGTCATCTGTGTGCAAAATGTTATCATGTTAACATAGGTAATAATCAAGTTAAACATACTGTAGCACTTATGTTGTGCAGTAGGGTCTTACTCTGCTGATAGGAGCTGAAATCAAATCATTGTGATTTTTTTGGTGTTAATGGTGTTAACTGTCATTGCCAAGCTATAAACATCCTTAACTTACTGACACAGTTAATCACAGAGCTACTGTACAAATAAGTGACAGATTGACAGACAGGCAGTCTAAAGAGGTCTTTGTGACAGACAGCCTGACAAGCCGACAGAGAAGAGATGGCACTCAGGAAGACCACCACATAAAAAGCCTGCATGCTGATAGATATGAACAAACATAGCACCGAAAACAATGCACATGGATATTCGGAGACCAGAAAGTTATGGAAAGCATTGTTGACCGATCACATCTCTATTTTTATTATCTGCCCCCACACAATTCCTTTTTGTAGACTAATGTTGTCAGTTAAGTTTCTACAGCATCATGCTGAGTTTCATATGGGGCTTTACACAAAAATAGATGCATTATCAGCAGTGGCTCAAATAGCATCACGTTACCTAACAAATTGTTGCTCTGTGAATGCATATCAAATATCTGCTGGAAATCTGACAAGCCTCTAATAGTGTGACCCTCACCACATGCACACACATACACACAGTAGCAAACACGCTTGCCAAAGAAGTCCACCTGCTCTTTCCAGTCCTTTCCAACCATTTTCCTTGAAACCGATTTGGGCCAAATCCTGCTGCTGTGTTGGCTGTGATCTGCTCCAGCTAAAGAAGATGGGGTTTGTTCTGCAGCCCAGAAAGGCTTCAGGGTCTGATGCTGAAACCACAGAAAGTGAATACAGTACAATAGAGGGAATGGGGTGACCACACACGCTCTCTCACAGGCGTGTCTCTTACAGATACATTGTCAGATGTCTGACAAGAAGGTAAATGTGGTCACAGTGCACCATGGAATCCAGGATATGGAGGATTTGTCTGTACAGTAGAGGGCGTAACATGCAGAGATGAGAGAGAAAATGAGAGGTCTAGAAATATATATATACAGTTTTGAAGGGAAAGTATGAGATCATGACAGTTATGTGTGTCTGTCTGCATGTATTTGAGAGAGAGAGAGAGAGCAGTATTGGCTGCGGTCTCTGACTTTGACCCACACAGGCTGCCAGTAAGCAGGCAGCTGACAACCTGGCACATTGCCATTCGAACTCAGCGCCTCTGCAACGTGCAGCCTTCCTCGTACACACTGCAGCGTCGTGGAAACTGTTACCAGGCACGTCTGTTTTACTGAGTCAACAGCAGCCACTGGTGGACAAATCCGGACATTCATTCATAAAAATGATGACTACAGACAGCATTTCTCATAAAGTCCAGTAATTAAGTCATCAAAATATGGAAATATAAACTGCTAGAGCATACAAAATATTTTGCACTGACATCATGTAAGTTTTATTCTTTAATGACACATAATAAATGAATACCCAGATTTCTTTCTTTCACAGCACATTTCCAGAAATCAATGACAGTCATGATATGTCTTGCTAACACACCCACAGATGCACACATTCTCATTACAGCTGAAATAACAGCATCTCCATACTGCCAGCAGGACATCATTTGCTGCAACAGCCTAACTGTACTGAACAACCTCTACCAAGCATCTGGACCCAAAAATCAAATTAATTTAATGCCCTTGTACTTTTGGATTAAAGGAGAGGGTAGATCAAACAATGAGTGAGCTGAAAGCGCATTCTTCTTTGCTTTGTGGGTCACAGAGTCCAACAGAATAGAAAAGTGTGTAGTGTAAACCATTGTAGGAGGACGTGTCTCATCTCCGTCTAATGCATGAACAAGTAAAAGGAGGAGAAAAAAAAAAGTTAAAGCTGCAGTAAGAGAGGCAAGAGCAGGTCGCAACAGAGAAGTCTCTGTGAAGTAATACCTTACAGACGTTTAATGTTTGCTTAAAATAAAACCTAAGCGTCTGAACACTCTCGGGTTCAACCGCTGTAGGAAATCTCCACTGGCAGAAAATGACAATTTGTGCTTAATACAGCTTCAAGCTGACTAAGAAACCGTAAGGCACAACTGAAGTGAACTGGACGTTTGTGTTTCCTGTCTCACTTGCACTTACGTCAAAATGGAGTAGATGGTATTTGGGTGCCGTTCAATTTTGACCTATTAAGCCAAAATCTTACATATTTGGTCAAAAAATTTCAATCAATTGAGATGCTTTGACTTTTTGATAATTGTTTCATCACAAAAATTAAAACTAAATTTTTATTGAATATTATTAGATAGAATTGTTATTAAAATATCCAATATTATAATAATAATGTCAATAAAAATACTGTATATGTATTGGGTTTGTAGATACTGAACTACACCCAATCCATTTGGATTCAGATCGAGCTCGAGTGCAATATGCAGTTGTCTTTTCAGATGTTCTGCCCTTGACAATAGTTAATAATAAAAAAGATTTTATATTTTATATATTCTCACAGTTTGGCTAAAACCTTCAAACTTCACACTGCTTTTTCTCACCTTCACTGTCACTAGCTACTGCTTCAATATCCAGTGTTTCCTTTTAATATATGATGACAAAGAAGAATCATAGCAAATAATACTTGATTGTATTTGACTGACTGTGTCAACTCCTACATAACTCAAACAGGGTGAAGACTATATCAGCTATATCAGTACAAAGGAACAAGACAACGGCCCATAAGACTTTTTCTGCATTGGATGCGACGTTCGGATGGTGATGTCATCAGTCAACCACAAGCCATGCAGACCGGCAGGACAGAGGGGACCACTGATGTCATCAGGATGAGCTGAAGAGCACAGTGCCAGTGTTTGTGTGTGTCTGTTCATGCACGAAATTGTGTTCACAAGCAGTGTTTTATACAAACCTGCATTTTTTTTGTCATTATGCACAAACAAGAATGCAAATGTTACATACCCCAGCAGACAAAAAAAAGAGGCAAAGCTCAATTACTTTTCTTTTCTACAGCAAACCCTTGGGGGTTTCAACTGTGTGGCCTCCTTTGAGACCATGTATATATCCTGACCTATATGCAAAGTCCTATCAGTATCCTATCCAGCCCAGTGCAGCCATGAGTGTTTGATCCCCTCTTCATCTGGTTTGGATTTTAGAAGCGCGAGGCAGAGAGTGTGACTAGCAGCGTGACAGCAGTGTGTGTGTTGGAGGAGGGATCAACAGAACTGAATGAGTTGTGTTAGAGTTGGGGGGTACAAAGAGGATAATGGCAACTGCGCCTCACTGCAGCTGCGGGCCTACGTGAGCATCGGCAGGAACACTCTCGCTCCTCGTCTCACCCCCCACCCTCACTCATTCCTTCACCCTCTCATCTCACACATTCCCCCCCTCCTTTGCTCATTTGCAACTTCTAATAGAGTTCTGACACCCCCTGCCCCCCTTCCTTCCTTGCCCAAATCCTTGTTGCAGTGTTCTGTCTTTTTCTCTATCGTAACTCCCTCGCTTCTCTCCCACATTATGTTCCAAAACGACAGGGACCTTGACGGCGAGAGATGTGTTGTGTTCAGCCAGCCAAAGGATATCTGAGACAACTGAAAGAGAAAGAAAGGAAGACAAAGATCGGCTTTCCCACACACAGACAGTAATACACACACCGCCAATCTGGCCCGGAATGACCTAGAAGGGATAGGGTGTATGTGTCTGTGTCACTTAAAGCAAGTTTATTCATTTCATACGTACACACATGCAGCAGCTTGAATGCCAGTGCACACTCATGTGACTAGTCTAGTCTAGTATCTTGAGCAAACACAAAGCTTTGTGACCAAGGTCAGAGGTGATACTATGCAAAAGATTTAGCAGAATGAGACAAGGAGGAGGAGGAGGAGGAGGAGGAGGAAGAAAGAAAGAAGGGAGGATTGAAGGTGAGGAGGCAGACTGAATACAATAAAGAATTAATGGATGATGGATAAAGGAGATGGGCAGCCTGAAGGACAGAATACAGTATAAAAGAGTTCATCTACTTTTGAACGTGTGAAAATGGGAGAAGGTGATGTCAGAGAAGAGTAAATCATAACAGAGATAAAGAGTAACTGTCCTTGTTCAGCAGGTGCATTTTTTGGCAATGGATGGAAGGTCTGTGTTGTCACATCTATATAAAGACTGAAGAGCTGTGCTGACCTCTGCTGGTTCTATCTAGATTCATGTTGGCTACATTATAAAGTTTTATGCTCTGTCTTTATTTATCTATACCTAAAGAAAACAAATCTTGGTCAAGTCAGTTCTAAAAGGGTAAAGTGCAGTTGAGTTTAACAGACAAACCCTAAAAAAGCCATAAAGAAGATAGAAGTACATGGATGGAACAGTCTTTCACAATTTTAGGAATACATGAAACAGGAAAGTTAGTTAATAGAACCTGAACTGAAACCTTGTTCTAAATAACTAACATTCTGATAAATTTATGTGTGGTCCATTAACACAGCGCTCTGCTGTTGGATGTGCACCATGCTCATATATTTGTGTGAACTGCATGAACTTCAACTGTCTCCAAAGTAGACTCAACAGGATCCTTGAGCATTATTGAGCTTTGATTGCCAGGTCTTTGGGTTAAGGTCACTTCAGTAAATCACGTGGCCCTCAACTGTCCTGTTGCTGCAAGAGTCAGCAATTCTAGTACAGTGTGGCTCTATGTGTACTATTTTATAAAAACCTGAACAACAAAGGTCAAAATGGATCAAAAATTTAAAGAGAACTGCACACAAACTACTTTAAAACATACTGAAATAAGGAACAGTTTGACTTAAAGTCAAACATCTTTAATCAGTGAAGACATTGACAGGATAATTTCATATAAAAACATTCATTTCTCAAACATGTAGTCATAACAATTGTACTAAGCAGTGTAAAAGCTAGATAGCGACAGATTAGAACCATTATTCTTTAAACAAGGCACAATTTAAATGTAAACATCCAATAAAAAATAGCCTTCATCAGCATTCTTTAGACACAAAACTATCCAGCATTTTCCCCCATCAAAAAAAACATATGTTTCGATAAGATCAGTAGGAGACTTCAGGAGACTTCAGGAGTCATAGAGTCGATGTATGATCAGCTTTTCTGCTCT
The DNA here is from genome assembly GCA_032353495.1 of Ctenopoma kingsleyae. Lineage (NCBI taxonomy): Eukaryota > Metazoa > Chordata > Actinopteri > Anabantiformes > Anabantidae > Ctenopoma > Ctenopoma kingsleyae. Next base: position 8,340,134 of record JAUBNQ010000016.1, read on the forward strand.
AACAATCAACTGAGATCATCAGCTCTCGTGTTCTGTCAAGTACGAAAACAGCGTCCCGGATCACTGATTTTCTGACTATGAAGTGTGCTATGTTTTGGACCTTTTCAAAACATAGCTCAATATTGAAACTGCAAGTACAAAATTTGAGAGAAGAATCACTAAGAATTTTATATTACTGACAATGCAAAATGACTGTCCCTGAGCTCAGTGTTTCATTCACTTGGAGCAAATAGTGCTATACTCTTATGATAAGTCATTGACACTCTACGCGTAATAAAAACAATAGTCCCTTAAGCACCACACAATGAACGTGTGAGTTCCTGCCAGTTAATCAAATAGTTCACTGAAGCACAAATTGATTATTTAGGTGTTTAGGTATGTTCGTAGGTCAGAAGAAGACACGAGGAATGGCATTCTCATGGTCGTGATAGGTAGATGCCTGGACTTTGCCTCCTTTATACAACAGGCGAAGGTTCAATTTGGCAGGTGCAGAGACATACCACATGACCACACCTGTGGGGTTCACTGACACCACAAAGTTAGTGGAGTCTTTCAGCGTCATGGTCTTGTCAGTGAAGACGTCAAAAATCTGAGAAAGAGCAGAAATAAAACAAAAATCTCAAAAGTGAATCTCCTGACATATATATATCTATATAGATATAGATATTCCAACATACAGACAGGTATTATTATTAATGTCTAATGAAGAGACACTGCAATAAAAATGCAACAAATCAGTTTAGTACCAAATAATTTAGAAATGTAATAATTTAAAAAAACAACTTTATTTAAAAGAGCAATCCTGTTGATTGAGATCATTTTAAAGAGAAACTTGATAATAAAAAAATAACACAAATAGGGCCAGACAACCACAATCGACAAAGAATTAATAAAAGTTATTGGAAGAGACATAAAAAATGTCAGTGTGAATGATCAGGTTTAGACACTTTACATCATTCATTGATTCTGAATGAATTCTGAATTTTGAATCTACTCAGTACCGTGTAGCTGCCGCTGGTGTAGTTAAGTTTCGCAAGTGAAGTCTGGTAGCGGTAAGGCATGTCATTACGACGACTGAAGAACACCAAGGCACTGGCATTTTTAGACAGGGGGCGCCAGAAAACTTCAATGCCACTCTTCTCCTGGGAGAAAGAAATGGATGAAAAAATGTAAATAAGACGTGTATTTATGACAGGACATGTAAATGTAAGATGTAGTGTAATGATATAAAAGTCTAATTAAAACTAATGAAAATAAAACTTGAGCACTTGTACACCACTTGTGTCACCTTTACAATGCGTCTTCCCTGAATGCCCATGGGGTCCTGATTGATGTTGATGGCCATTTTGTTCTGCAGGATGTTGCGGGCGCCACTGCTAATGGTGCGCAAGTCATTGGACATGAAAAGAGGAGCAGCCATAATCGCCCACAGAGCCATCTGAGAACGGGACTGATCCATGCTAAGACCGAAGTCGCCGATAATGAGCTGTAGAGGTCAAAATGGAGGAAGGAAGGAAAGAAAGAACTTAAAATAGTACAATTTCATACATGCAGCACTTTTGAACTCACTATGGTGAAAAACAAATACAATCAAGGTATACTGAAGTCTCTTACTGTCAGCAAGACGCCTGTTTGCAATATGCTGACGGAATATGTGCAGAAAAATACTTGAGAAGTTATGATGAGGACAAAGAGGCCTTCTTCTTTCTCCTAACCTTACTGACAGACCATTTAGCAAACAGTTCATGTAAACATTATGTCAGCTCTCTATGTCAGAGTTAAACTGACCATATCAGGGTCGTTCCATCTTCCAGGTCCGGCTGCAGGTATCAGGACATCCTGGTTGTCAAAGAACCAGTCAACAATGCTTAGGACACTGTCCCAAGAGTCCTGGATGTCACCATAGTTACGCCACAGGTTGCAGATCTCACCCAACTGAGTGTAATTTACCTGAAAAAATTAATTTCTCATGGTGAAAAAGTAAAAATATAAACTGTGGAGTATTAGAACATAATGGTCACAGCAGCATGTACTTCTTGTGGGAAAAGCATTTTCAGTGGCATACATAAAGACAATAAAGAATAATCAAAGATTTAAAACATCCTGATTATACCTTGGGTGGCAGGCCACCCTGGTAGGCAGGCCAACTGCAGGAGTAGCCAATAGGACGACCTGTGTCATTTAAAGCTTTGGACATAAGAGGGTATCCTGTCCAAGAGAGGAACATAAACCAGACATCATCAAATCAGAAAGATTTCAATAACCACAATCAGGGGTGTAACAATCCTCTAAATCCACAGCTCAGTTTAGACCTTGATTTTTTTTTTTTTTCAGTCTCAGTTGCAGAACCGTTACACCCCTATTCACAATGTAAAAAAGACACTTCTCCTTTATCCTACCTTGCTCCTGTTCTGTGGCATTAGAGTAGCAGCCATCATATTTAAACATGTCCACCTCCCATTCTGCAAAGGTCTGAGCATCTATCTTGATCTTGTCTAATGGGGTGCCAGGGTAGCCCCCACAGGTGTATGTGCCCATGTCCCCATAGATCCCAAGTCTGAGACCCCTGTCATGCAAGTAGCGTGCCAGCTTCTTGATGCCTCCTGGAAACCTAAAAGGGTTAAAATATCACACACAAGTGCAAGTTTATTTATGATATTAACTGTGTCATTGTATTACTACTACTACTACTACTACTGCTACTACTACTACTAATAATAATAATAACAATAATAATAATAATTATTATTATAATAATTATTATTATTATTATAGTGTAATTATTTTGTGCATGATTTATTCACTTCCACATTGCAGGGAGGCCAGAGGTAATTGTTTTATCACACTTATGCTGATGCTGCATATAATTCAGGATCATGCACTCACACTGTGAACTGTGAATCTACATTTTTCATAATCACATGACTGTCACATTGCTATACTTTCTATAACCACTTTATGGACTAACAGAGTCCATAAAGTTAAATATTAATGCTTGCACTGAGGAACAGCAGTGTCTATGCAGAGTGTGTGCCAGTGTCTCTGAGCATACAGTGCAGTTTACACCACACCTTTTGGGGTCAGGCTGCAGTCGTCCCTGATTGTCTCTTTCCTTGGAGGACCAGCAGTCATCTATGTTCACATAAACATATCCAAGTTCCCTCCAGCCGTCCTCTGAGAGTCTGTCTGCCATGTCGATGAAGAGGTTCTCACTGGAAGAAAGTCAACAATTTAAAAGATTAATAAAGATTTCTATTAACAAATACTTATTAATACAAATCACAGCAAGAAGGACCCGGGTTCGAATCCATGGGTCGGCTGGGGGCCCTGTTTTCTCCAGGTACTTCCTCCCACCATCCAAAGTCATGCATGTTAGGTTAACTGATGACTCCAAATTGTACGTAGGTGTGAATGCGAGTGTGAGTGGTTGTTTCTCTCTAATTGTCAGCCCTGTGATAGACTGGCGACCTGTCCAGGGTGTATCCCGCCTCTCGCCCAATTACAGCTGGGAGAGGCTCCAGCACTCCTGTGACCCTTATGAGGACAAGCAGTTAAGATCATGGATGGATAAAATACTCAAAATAATAAATTATTTTCAATAATGTCACCGTGATATTCAATGCCAACTGCATTATGTTGCTAACCGTACGTCCCATTGTAT
>JAUBNQ010000016.1:8378012-8420015 GCA_032353495.1 Ctenopoma kingsleyae
GAACAGTGTAGAACCTGACAAGTTTGGATATCTTTAGATGACTCTGACATTTGAATCAAAGTGATTTTTCCCCAAAATAAATGTACATAGTTGAACACACTTTACATTATTTAAATCTGGTAACCGGTATGAGAGATGGGACTTCACAGTCGAACAATAAACTTGTTATGTTTAACAGACCGCCACTGTCTGCTCGGCTGTGATATGTTTTCTGCCAGTTTGCATGCTGAACAACATTGTAAACATTCAGCAGTCTGTTGCTGTTGTGATGTTACTGTTTCTAATTTAGCCAATATTACTAGTCCCCTCTAGTCCCCTAGTCTACTAACTAAAACAAAAGACTAATGACATAAACACATAGCTCTTAAATTGTGACTTTACAGAATTTATCTCAAAAAAAGTTTTTCAATGGCAACTGGACTTGTTTTAGTTCCATGACGACGTTTCACCCTTCCATTCCAGAGGGCTTTCTCACTTGACCTAACCATGACCTGGATGACTGAGCATCTTCACAGATATTTAAAATTTAATTCCTTATGGACTGTCAAAAAGTTTGCAGACCTCTGCTTTAAGTTTCAGCTACTGTATGTGTCAGTGTTATTGTGATTTCAGTTGACTGCTTGTGAGATGCAGCAGGAATGTGGTCAACATTGCCAAGTCATGCTGTGTCACAGCAAAAAAGAGAAGGAAACACTGTTTATTGTAGCTACTGCAAACTTCTGTCCTTTGCTCACAACTTTATTTTGTTTATTATAACAGTATATGACTTTTTCACGAATCCTTCCTACTTTCTTGCAGGGTGTGGAACGCTTTGACAGATAACTATGGCAATGTGATGCCTGTGAACTGGAAGACATCACACACTCGCTCCCTTCACCTGCCCACCCTCAACCTCACTGAGCATGAGGTACATATACACCCTGCGCACACCGACAGCACAGTCTATCGTATACAGTTACAAGAAAAAGTAATGGCACTGTTTGTAATGGCAGTTTCTTGGTTTTCTGGATGAATTGGTGATGAAATATGGTTTGATCTTCACCAGAGTCAAAAATATCAACAAACACAGTATGTTTAAGCTGATCCTGTTCAAACAAAACACTGCAGCACGCCTGAACTTTGCCAAAGACCACCTAACACGCGACCATACAATTGGGAAAATGTCTTGTGGACAGATGAAACAAGGGTAGAATTTTTTGAAGAACACACAGCACTGGTGTGAAAAGAAAACAGTGTACCAACATGAAAACATTATCACAACAGTAAAGTCCCAGGGAGGGAGCATCATATTTTAGGGGTGCTTTGCTGCATCTGCACCTGGACTACATATTACCGAATGAGACACAAAATCGACCGTTTGGAGTGGCCAGAGTCCAGAGTTCCTACAGGTTATTATGCAGGTCTAATCCACAGCTAGAGAGCTTGCTACTGGTTACTGCTGCCAAAGGTGGTTCAAGCTGTATGTTAACACCATTGCCATTACTTTTTCCACCATCACTCACTCACTGTATGTTGTTGTTTGTGCAATAAGGTCACCACAGATCACGACTGTTTTTGTTATTATCAGCTTAGAAGTATTGTGTTTGTTGATATTTGTGACTTTGATGAAGATCAGATCACTTTTCATGACCAATTTATGCAGAAATTGCAGACAGCACAATTACTTTTTGTTTCTTTCTTGTAGTTAGTAATTAGTTCATACACACAGCGTACCTTTTGACATGTTCCCACTAAAAAGGGCTGAGACACAAAGTGTAAGCAGTTTGTCTTCTTACAAGCTGCTAAGCCACCTGTTTGTTTAGTTTATCCAAGTTCTTTCTCTCTGTGTCTCAATCTCGGACAGAAGTTGGATAACCAGTCTCTAGACCTGTCGGATGATGAGGAGCTGAGGGAGCAGATGGATATGCACTCAATCATCGTCTCCTGCATAAACGATGAGCCACTCTTCACAGCTGAACAAGTAATACATTCACACGTGCACATATGCAGAAATTCAGCTGTGTTTTGTATATTTTATATCCACATAACTGTTGCCTTATCCAGAGTTGATTTTTAATTCACTTTATTTGGAATACAGCGCTCAAATTGTTCAAATTAAACTATTTGGTAGTAGAGTTTCTTGCAGTATTTCAGGGTTTTTTTTAGGCTGAGAAGGTTTTGTTTCTGCAGTAAACTTAGTCTAAATATATTCACACTACAAAGGTATCAAAATGTGACAACTGTGAAGAAATTGTCTGCTTGTTCTCTCTTCTCTTCTGTAGGATTTCTAGTTAAAATGATATATACTTTATGTAAGTAGTCAAAGCCTGGCCACATATTTACTGTAAAACCATCCTCTATATGCAGTAATATTTCTCTGGAGGTTTTTAGCATGTCATATTTCTTAGAGCAAAATCAGCTCAGTTTTATGGCTGCCTGCATACACAATGAAAACAAATCCCATGTTTTGGTTTGGAAATGTCTACCTGGAAAGCTTTAGAACATTTTCTGATGTCATGATGGTCTAAAATTCTTCATCAAACTGCTAAATAACAATAACTTGTCTTGTGCAAACATTAGCTGTGAGAGACATGCAGATCAGCACCCTTCTTATGTCTGTTAGAGTGTGACACAGCAGGCAGAATGTTCTGCCATAGTCTTCTGTTGTTTGACTTTTATCATTGCGTCAAAATTGAAGCCAGTACCTTGCAAGACACCTGGGTAATAGTGTTTGTTTGTGCTGTTTCCTAGGTGATCGAGGAGATAGAGGAGATGATGCAGGAGTCTCCAGACCCAGAGGATGACGAAAGCCCATCACAGTCAGACCTGTCCATGCTGTCTCAGGACCTCCATGGTATGAAACGCTCTGGCTCCAACACCAGCTACGAGGATCGTGAGTATCAACATCATCACGCATAATTACAATATAAAGCTTTTACAGTTATTGTGCTAACCCCCTGGTGAGTGCTAACATGCTTCCATTCACACTCTGCTTCCATTTGGCAGCTCACTTAAATCGCTTAATGAAGCATGATTGTTCACATAGTCCAGCTACACACGTGCAATACCAAACTTATGTAATGTGTAACACATGCAAACGGGCAGCAAATGCATTGTCACTATGTCTTATATAATCATCAACATATATTCGGGTTAAACATATTTTCCAATGCCAGAGTGGTGTAGACTGAGCTGTTGTGCACAGTTTGTAGTTTTGTTTCAGAAATAAGAATATATGAATCTCTACTGTGTTTAAATATACAGTATTACATAGATTCTCAAGTGTGTCCACAGTATTTATAATAAACCATACTAATCAGTTGGAGAGATGTAAAAAAAAAAATCTAATTCACACCATTTCAGAGGTGGAATATTATGTACTTTGAATTTTAACTGTAATTTAAAGATTGAAGAATTGAATTGTCTTTAAAAGAAGGTGTTTCAATTTGTCTGTATCTCAGTTATTATTATAATTTTGTTATTATAAGGCTACTAAAGGCTAATATAAACATAAAGATACAATACTCTTTCTTCCTAATATATCTGTACATTATCTCCCAGGTTTGCGTCAACTGTCTGTGTCTGAGCTGACTGAGACTCTGGAGGAAGTGGAGTCGGCCATTCGCCGCTACAGTGAAGAGCTGATCCAGGCTCTGGCTCTGCGAGATGAACTGGACTATGAAAAGGAGGTACTTTGATTTTTGTCTTCTAAACATGCACTGTCACAACAAAGTAAAACATTCACTGCTCCTGTGTCTGCAGAGTCTGTGCAAAGCTAAGATCCAGTCCAAAAAACAACCACGTTATTAACAGCATTCAGTCATATTTAGTCAGAGATGTCTACTGTTCTACTGTGCGGTTGTGCAGATGTTTAAAAAACTAAATTGAACTTAATTTGAACATCTGTTCAGAACAGACTGCAGTGCTTACAGCGTTCTTTAGGCCACTGAGAAAGGTCAAGGAATCGCTTGCAGCATCAATTTTACCATTTGCTGCAATGTCATGACTCTGTCACGGTGTGGAGCTTAAAATAGAATTACATGTATGAATAAATTGATGCAAAGAGGAGACTGTTGCGTAATCCTTAAAACTTGCATAATTGAAATGGAGTTTTTGTTTGAAAAACAGGTGAAGAACAGCTTCATCTCGCTGCTGATTGAAGTGCAGAACAGGCAGAAGGAGCATCGCGAGCTGCTACGCAAGAAGAAGAAGATCAGAAGTACAACTACAACCGGTCCAAATGGCCAGAGGACAGTCAGCACGCACATACCAGGCACAGTGAGTCATGTGGTGACACTGTGTGAGAGGCATAAACACATATGCCCCGTATGCATGATTACAGTGACGAGTAGTGAAACAGACACGTATACGCAGCCCCAACACTCCTTTGAATTCTGCGCAGATGTGCATGATGCATGATCTGACAGATAGTTTGCATGACTGTGCTGCTTGTCCACGTGCACCAAGGGTTTGTGCCGAGTCTTTTTCTTCTTTTCCTTAACATAGAAATCTCCTTATCTCTATTTACTCTCTTTTTTCCCCCCCTCCTTCCTCTCACTACTTGTAGCTCCTCACTCTGGAGGGACTCTCCAATGTCATTCAAAATGGCCTCCGTCAAACTTTTGGCACCACAGGAGGGGACAAACAGGTGCCCCCTGCTCTTTCTTTCCACTGCACATACATTTCTGTGTGCTTCTATTTTATTTTTTGTTCCGCTGGCATGTTTATTTCCTTTTCTACAGCTACCACCACTGGCGTTAGGTATAATTTGTTCTGTTATTTCTTCAGTGTGTCTTCTTCTGTTTAATTTTTTTAATCCACTTTTTCTTCACTTTCACACACTTTCACACTGTTCATTCTTCATCTTTTTTGAAATAACATCATTTTTGTTCTTCACGTGCCATTGTTATTTTGAAAGGTTGTAATTGTGTTGGTCTGTTTTAAGTCAAGAATATGCTCCTCCTATAACAGCTGCTTTCTTTATTTCACATGACAGTCACACATCAAAGTCTTTAAAGCTTGAATCCAGCCTTCAGTCACTTACAAACCTGATATGTTCTTCACTGACAGACACAAGATTAATTTAAAAGAATGTACCGTGCAATTAATATATGTCATGGTATTTTTTGTTGGTTTTAATGGTTTTTACATGATCTTGTATTTTCAGTACCTGACCACAGTGATCCCTTATGAGAAGAAAGCAGGTTCCCCGCCTGTAGAAGACCTCCAGATCCTCACAAAGAGTGAGTGTACTGAAGTGTTTCATCATTGTTCTCTGGTTTGCAGCAGCTTGAGTTGTCAAAATATGCACTGCTCTCTCTCTCTGCTTAGTCCTCCATGCCATGAGGGATGACAGTGAGAAGGTACCTGCCCTGTTAACAGACTACATTCTCAAAGGTAAACATTCAGTCTTTCTCAGATTAGTTATTTCTTTTCCTTTGTTGACTTAAGCGAGTGGAGTGAAAATATTGTGAGATGTGTTTCACACCTGGGTGACTTTTGATTTTGGTTTCCTCCACCTGACGTTCAAACTTCAAGTCCCCTGTTGCAGGAATTGCAGAATTCATTTCTACATTTATAAGGACAGTAAAAAAAACGAAATGCTGCAGAGAAAACGGTAGCACTCACCACAGACTTATATTAAAGGGAGGGGAAAATGCTTTACTTGCCACCCTCCACTGTTGACCTGTACCTTCCTTGTCTCTCATCTGTGCTGCACTGTCCCTTGGGTAGCTCTGGTATGAGAGCAGTGGAAACTGAGGTTTGTGAGGCACTGACACATTAACATGAATTCTTCACCTTCAGCTTTCTCTTCTGCGTCTTGTCAAACGCCCTTTTCTCGTTCCTCTCTCTCTCTGTAGTATCACTGTCTTCCCCTAAAACCGCAGCCTTCCCTCACTCGCTCTTTGCCATAGCGCCTATTGTGCTGTGTAGTGCTTATGGCTGCACTACAGCTACCCTGAAACACGTGAATACACTCATGCACATGAATCCTTTTTTAATTGCAAGCTTGTGGTAGCAGCTGTTCCAGTGTGTGCTTCTCACCTGTAGAGCTGTTTCCTCTTTTCTCACCCCACATATCTCCATGTGGTAGTCACTCTGTCTTCTCAGCTCTCCAAGAACAGCATCGCTAATAAGCTGTTTTTGCCTCCACAGTTCTTTGTCCTACGTAAAACCAAAGGCAAGCCTCGTGTTTCCAGGACCTTCGACTGGACCTTCGGAAGAGGATTCTGGTAATTCGGAAGCCAGATAATGGATCAAAATCCAAACCTTCCTTCTCCCTTTTTCACAACATAGACTTTCTTTCCTTGTGGCATTTTTTTTTTTTGCTCTGCCACACTGTTGTTGTTCTAAGATTTTAACTCTAGATATAAATCCTTGGTCTATATATAGTTCTTTTCATTTTTAATCTTTTAACTTTTTATTGCCAGAGTGCTATAACCCTGTATGTCTTCATTGCATGATCACTTGTCTGTGGATGCCAGTAATCAGTATTAGTACAAATCACTTCCTGATTAACCAGTGGCTCCTGAATGAAGGGTCAGAGAAGTAACAAGGTGTTTTTATTTTTTTATTCTGTGATATTCATCAGCACCTGTGTGATGGAAATCCAGTCACATTTGTTTTGTGATCTGAATGCATTTGCATCTGATGAGTTCATGTCTTACAAAGCAAACAAGTCCTAGCAGAGTTTCAAGATCTGAAACAACAAACGTGCCCCACGCATCAATCCTATTTTTCTCTGTCTCTATCTCTATACAGAAACATTTGCTTTGATGGCATTTTGATAATCAGTTTGTCTTAAGGTTGAAAACGAAATTGTAGCCCCGCCTGTCTTTGCATGTTGGTTTTGGGTTTATGCTCAATATTAGCAGTTAGTTGAATGTTAAAATGAAATATTTTGTATACAATTAAGTGAAATTGCACAGTTTTAGGAAGATTTTTACAGTTTGAAAAAGGGACAGAAGTGAAATGATTTAAGAGAGTAATAGCAGGATGAACAAATAATTTAAAGCATATTTTTGGATGTATGTATTTTGGATTATGTTTTTAATAAGATTAGAGACTTGCCAGTTTCCGCATTTGTGACCACATTGCAGCATCAGTGCTGTCCATAGACCTCTGAGCCCTCAAAGAGTCACCACATCCCCAACAACTTTATCACTTCTATCACTTCTCCTGTCATCAACATGAGTCTGCAGATTTACCTTAGTACAAAGTGACCCGACTGGTCCTGTCGTTAGATAATTAATGTGTAACTAATATAATTGTGTAGTTAAGCTTTGGTTATAAGATGTGGGTTTTTGCTGTTAACCCTTTAAATGTTGTGGTAGCACTTTAGTCACTGTTAGGTGAAGCGTAGAAATGTTATGTTGTGGTGAAAAGCTGCCCCATCTTGATGTGAACTTTGTTGCCATGAAGCAGTTTTACTTCTCAGTCATGGGCCTGAGAACAATCTTACACAGGCTCTCCACTGATTTTACACCATCAGTTTGCCCCACTCAGCTTGTAAAACCAGCTTTATTGAAGTTGAGACCATAACTTTATAGCAGAAAGTCTATAATGTTATGTGTCAGTACTATGACTATGTATCAAGTTGCATTGTGGGAATTGTAGGATCCATACAAGGGTGAAAAAAGTGAGAAAATCTTAGTTTCTGTTCCATTAATTTTAACCATTCTGTTTTTTAATGTTTATTGTGGGATTTTCAAACTGTATATGAGTGCAATACTGAATCACTGGAACGCCCCTTTAAAACCATGCAACACCAATCTAACGCTGCACTCAGTGCACCAACTTGCTGATAAACACATTCAGATCACCAGCTACAACACTCAGATCAGGTCTAGTCTAGCTCTCAGGTATGACTGTGAGTGTTACAGGTGTAAAATCCTGTTCTGAAAGGTACTGACGTTCCTGAGTCTTTGTCATAATTTTTTAATTCACAGTTTAACAAAGGTCCCAGACTCTGCTTTGTATTAATAGTAGTAAGTGTAGCCAGCAGTTTATTGGCACAGAAGAAGACCGCTCTGTAGCATCCACATGGTGTAGCAGTCTAGTGACGATAGCACAGATGCAGTTTTAATATCTAGCAGCAAACCTTCATTTATTAGAAAAAAAGTGATTGATTTGTAGGAGAAGGTGAGACTCTTTAAAAAAGGCATTAACTTTTACCAGTTAAAAAATTGAGGCATGAATTTCATGCTTGTAACTAGAAGAAAGGGACAAAAGAGTAAACAAGGTGTGATAAGACTGGATGTTGGGGATTATTGCACAAAGGATGGCTTAAATATTAGGGGTTTATTCTTTTATGAAGCATTACAAAAACACATAGTGCTATATTTAACTATTTATATGTACTGTTGCCAGCTTGGAAAAACATTTACAACTTAGCATGTGCTGCATGCACTTTACTGCGGCAAACACATTTCTAATCATGATTGTTTTTGTTTACAGCTATATTAACACACTAAAGGGACAAGTGCATGTTGCATTAATGAGAAATTCTTGATGATTTTAACAGATATAAACGCAGTCACACAGGGCAAAGATAAACTCCAGGTGCCCTGTAGCAGTGACACAAAAGCCATTTTAATAAAATGTCCCTCAGCTCATCATAATATGGTAAATCAGAAACTTCAGTGAAAATTGTTACTGTGTAAATTTATCTTTTGTAATGAATTGGCAGCCAGTATGGAGGTTGCTGATCAATCTTCTCAGGCCTCATCTGGTCTCTTCTCAGCAGACATATCAGAGATATTTATATTTATATCTGTACAAGAAAACAAGCAATGAAAAAGAAGCTGCCTTTGTAAATACCTGATTTTTTTTGTATATTACACCAACCTCTTTTGTTTTTAATGCAATATAATTCCCTTGTTTGGGGTTTTATGTTTACTGTCACATGTGGTACTGCAGTATATTAATTTATTATGTAAATGTTCATTTTGTAACCATGTTATTGACTGTAGTGGTACAAGTGTTTGTGCCCACATTGCATTGCAACTCATTTCAAATAAATTAATACCTTAAAACTTTAGTGTGGCTTTGGCTTGTGTTTGTGAATAAGAACATTAAAATAAACGTTTGATGTATTTCCTGTTAGCATTTAAAGTTTCAAGTTCCAGAAGTAACGTACAGTATGTTGACTCAGCCATTTCTTGTGCTATGCAGATGCATAGGGTCTTGCGACCACTAGGGGGTCCCCAAGCTACCGGTTTAGTCCCAAAATATTTTAGTAGAATTAAATATAGTTAAAATATCTCTCCTATTATATTTGGTCTGTAACGTTGAAAGAAACTTCAATACACCATTGGGAAGTGTCTTGTTCCTCTCCTCTTTTTAATTTCAGTTTAGAGAACCCACTGTGATGCGTTGCCACAGATCATCGAAGGGTTCAAACTCCTCATATCGATTCAAAACAGGGCCCCCAAAAAGCTAGAAATGGCCCTGTGTTGACTACAATGTACTTACTGTTTCATGGGAGTGTGAACAACTCCTGATGCTTTCATTGGGCTTTTGCTTACTTATATGTCTTTATATGAACTTCATGTTTTACCTTTAACATCAGGGAACTCAGGGACAGCAGATGAAAATGGGCCTTTTAGACAAACCTGACACATTTACATCTTTTGATGCTAATATTTAATAAATAAATGAATGAGTGAAATGAAATTAAAAATGAAATAAGTACTACTCAGTCAGGTTTCTGCAGAAGAATCAAAGTCTGGAGAAGTGCTTTATGTATTATGGTATTGTTGAATTCCATCCCTTGTTCATAACATAAATACAATAATATGAAAGTGAGTTGTTAACTACTCAATCGTTTTATTAATATCTGAATTATTCACACTAGTGTTTGGTTTATTGTGGTACTTTATCAGTATTTAATGAAAACCATAGTAACATCCAGCCCAGCCCATTGCACATTTACAAATATCAACTTTAAAATCAGAATTTTGTGTAAAAGCATAAAAGTTTCTCGGTGCTCAACAAATATCTTCCATCTCACCATGTTGGGTGTCACCGTATGATCACACTGTTCTATGTTTTTGTAAAACAGAGAAAGGCAGGAGAAAAGAAAGTGTGTCTGTTATGTGCATGATCTTCTCAGTTACTGCTGGCTAATCTAATGGCACTTCTTCCTTCTGCTTCCTTGGATTCACCAGACAGATATTAGTTCAATACCAAAAAGTATCCAAAGACGTGAAGACGAGCACACACTGTTTTTAGTCATGGAGAGCTGAATAAAAATGGACTGGATAAATGTAAGTTAAATTAAAATTATACAAGCATGCCAGTTACAATATTATCAGATGCATTAAGGAGAGAGAAAAAGTGAAAAAAGTTCATTATTCCATTTTCCATCTTCTCTGGCACACCACAATTACTCATTAGTCATGTCGAGGTTCTCTTCCTTCATTTTGCACATAGGAGAGACGAAACGTCCCTTCAGACAGATAAAGGTGGATTTTATGTAAATGAGCAGCCTCGCTGGTCTAAATTTTAAAAATCCAGGCTCAGTGTCTTGTTATAATTAAAGTCATCTTTAGGTTACAGGTTGGTGTCAGTGAACATTGTGTGTTCCTTCCTCACAGTGCTGAAGCCTTTGATAGTATCAACAAATTCCTCATCCTCCATGAACTGTAAAGGAGAAGAGAGCAGTTAAATAAATGTCTCTATCTACAGTGGCTGTAGTTTGGTTCAGCATTATGCTTTTGGAGTCTCTCACCATCCCACTGTCATGGCCTGAAATGTTTGGGTCCCACGTGTCATCATCTCCTGTGAGGGACTTCCCGTCAATCACCTGGCTGACACTTCGTCTCAGTGAGTTCACACTGAAGATCCCCAGCTCACCCTGAGGAGGGACCTCATCAATAGGCTCGCATTTAGCTTCCAGCACCTCCTGCTGTGATGGGAAAAGACAGAACACATTACGCACATAGACAGAAAAGCTGCGTGTCTGTGTGTGTCGATGTTTTGAGTTTTACCTCTGTCTTCATGGAGAAGCCCTTGAGAGTTACACTGTTAGAGAAACCTGTAGTATCAGGTACGGTGTCAAACTGAAACAGTAAACAGACATTTTACAATCAAAGACCGTCTCTGAAATCATTTAGTATTCATTACTCTAAGTTCTATTGTAAAATTATGATTTTTTTTTTCAAGGACATACATTATAGAGAGATTTCACAGATTTCATGAGATTAAATTATTCTTTTCGTAATCATTTCTCGACAAAATGGATTTCTTGTGCTGTAAAAATCTGTGCTCGCAGTGCATCGTTAATAACCCAGAAACGAGGCACAAATATGATTCAAAAGCTATATGTGTAACTTTTCTCACAATAGAAAACTCTTACCAGAACAGAGTTACTGGGTGGGTAAATAGCCATGGGACTCCTCTTCTGCATGGGCAGGGCCACCAGTGGCGGTCTCTCTCTGGTTAAGGGGGGTTTGGCCTGGTGCACGATGAGAGGATTAAAAAGAGAACTTAACTGAGGGTTCTTAATGAGAAGAAGGCGGAGTAGCTACACATCTGGATCTTTGATACATGAAAGCAACAGAAAAAATAATGTAATGTCTCTTACCTTATGAAGTATGAAACCCAGCACAATAGCCAGCAGTAGCAGAGTCACGCCTGCCATTACCACGATGAACCACAGCTGATGGACAAGCGGTTGGTCTCCCTCATCTCCCTCTGCCTGCTCAGGAGTGTCTCCTCCAGGAGGAGCGAGGCTCGGCGAATCTGGAGGGAAAACAGCAGAGCCATTTTCAACAAATGTCTTGTTGTCTTGTAAAATGTTTTGTTGTGATACCATTTCACTATGTTTTTTTCAGCATGGAGGTCTTGGTAATATTTGAATGTATTTTTAGTTTTACATTATTATTATTATTATTATTATCATTATTACAGTGTCATTACAATGATCTAATTAGTGAGATGTTATGGAAGAGCAACATTGTTTTTGTGGATTTTAACTTCACACATCCTAAAGAGAGTTTTTTTCATGTGTTGGATGTGCAGTTTGTTAAATAATTAAACCGTGGCTGGGTGTTCACATTTGACAGTAATACATTCAAAAGTCAGCACTGTGAGATAGAAAGACGATCACACACGTAATGTAGATGAGATAACCGTGTAACTGGAGATATAGACACAGGCTTGCATGGCCTAGTTTCTGTCCTGCAAACAGTACCACACTTAATAGCCATTTACTTTTATCCATTTTTATTTGTATACACTTCTATAGTCTTGAATATGTATAACATACTAATAAACCTCAGGGCAACAGTGTGCTTGTCAGTGAGGATAATAAAACTACTATTTTGTGCTCTTTTCCAGCCTGTCCCTGGAAAGTCTCTCCAGTAGAAATCTAATGTGTCCAGGATGTTCCTGTGATAGACTGACAGTAAAAGATAAGGAAGCATACTTAAAAAAAAATGCAGACAGAGCAAAGTGTGTCCACCCAGGCACTCACCAGTGCTGAGGTCCGTGGTTCGGCCTGTGGCGGGGGTGCTGACAGCCCCTCTCCGTGTGATACATCGATCAGAAGGGAAACGACCTGCCGGGCGTTTAGGATCGCACCTGTTGCTGCATCAATATTTCACATCTGATACTTTTACTTGCCAACAGCACACAGAGGAGGCCAGACTTAGAAAATGTGATAGATTCCCATGCCTTGAGCTCGACACTGAGACTAATGTTTCCTAGAGAGCAGGATGAAGAAACATAGTATCACAGGTAAAACAGCCTTTAACCAACTGCATGTGTGGTCTAACCGTCTAAAAACTCCCATGAACCTTTGCTTTTCTTCAGGAGCGCCATGGTAACAGCGAAGCGTCAGGTTTCAGTTTACCTTAAGAGGTATGGTAGTAGTCATCTCCCCTCTGATCTTCATGTGCACAGCTTGTCTCTTGTTTCCTATAAGAATATCTGCCTAATACATAAATATATGAATTAATAACAATGGATGATGATATGAAGATTGTATATACATATGTGTGACTTGATTTTGTTTTGACTGAGATGACACACCACTGTGTTATGGAAGAAGTCAAACCATCCTTTACTCCAAAATTTGAGTTTCTACCTTGCTGAGGTGCCCTTGACCAAGAAATGTTCTCTCCTCTTTTACCAGGTGCTGTTAAAGAAGGATTATTCCATATGAATTTAGTGTCACATTTTAGTTATTGCTATATTTTATACTGACACATCATTTGAGTTTTTATGTGCTGTCATGTTGATAAATGTTACAAAGGACTGGCACAGCAAAAGGGTTCTGTCTCTTGTCTTGTGTGGACACTTTTATGACCACAATAGTCATCTCAATCATCTCACACTTCAGTAGATGATTTGATTTGCTCAACTTGTAGTAAAGTACTCTTGCTAATGAGCCAGTTTTTATAATTATATGTGTTGTCTGAGTAGAAAAGAGCAGTGGTGATGAATGTTTCAGTGTCCATTGTACTATATGTTTTTATTCCTCAGGACCACTGAAGCCAAAGCATCTGCTGAATTTGCAAGAAGTAATTTAAAAGTCATATAAAAATAAAATATATCTTGCTGAGACTATTTGATAGACTATCCTCTTTCAGTTGTTGCTAAATGCCTGGAACTTTTCTGTAGCTTTGGCATCTGCTGCTGTCACATTAATCTGATAATTAGGAATATTTAAAACAATACGAGTGAGATTTAACCCTACTGAGAGAGGGTAACAAGTGACACTGTAGATGTTGCCTTTAAATCTCTCTACTTTAAAAGCTGTTTTCCTTTATATGGGTTCCAAATGTTTCTGACCTCTTTGTATAGAGCACAATGTACAGTACATGCTGTTCTTTGTAATATTCGATACAACCACACGATGGCACCAAGCAGCAGCTGCTGATTGTGTTGTTGCAAGGCAGTGTCCACTATTATGAGTCAACAGCAGAGAAGAAACTAATTAAGCAAGTGCAGCTGCAGTACTTATCTTCAGTCCCAGATATTAATGCAGTGCTGTCACGCTAAGGCTGAAAACAGCTGCTATAGCTATACACATGAATTTATGCTCAAAATACATACTTGTCTTTTCTTTTTAGGACAAATCTAGCTGAAAGTCCTAATGTGAAAAAGTCATATCTCTCTATGATGTCCTCATGTGGTCTGTACAGTTGTACATCTGCTGTGGGGGAATGATTAAGAATGACAGGCAGTAGGTACAGCAACCGATTTAGTAACAGTATGTCAGGGTGTTCATGGTAGTGCCGCAGGAAGACATAAAATTTTTAAATGAATGCAGCTCAGAAACTGTGTTTTTGGTTTTTGGACCAGTTTATTTTGCTTTTCTGTGGTTGAGTTGTCTTCTACTATCTAAAAATTGCTAAATTTAACCTGAATCTCCATGTGGAACTGTTCAATAGGGCCTCCCAGATGATTAAATATGGTGATTTTAATATGCTTTTTCTGTCCCTTTCCAATCAAAAATGTATTGTATTTGTTATGGAATTTGGATTTATCTGTGCTACCTTATGCTGTAGTTTAGGGTGTTTTTGTGCCATATTCATCAATGTGTAATTTCAAGATTTAATAACTAATATTTTTGGTAGATTAATCACGCTGGACATAATTATTTTTAAATCTCCAGAGATTAAATCTGGTGAAAATCTCCTATTGAAGGCAGAAACTAATGAGATAATAGTTGTAGTAATAGTGATGTGAAAGTGGCATTCATATCCCATTCTCACTCCAATCCATCTAAAGTAATGTGTAAGAGGTGTAACATGCAACCCAGCATCCCATCCCAGTCTTTCAGATACATTTCTCAATATCTAACAATGCCATTTATGAAAATTTGCAAAGTCATAACGTAAAGTAAAATTGTTTTAGAGACTTTTTTATAGAAAGTTAACCACACCAACCCCACACTTGACTGTGTTAGATAATCATTATTATTATTATATGATTACATTTTGAAAGACATCTCCTCTGCTGTTGCTCTGACTGTTTTAGAGATGAAACCTTGCAGGATTAGTAAATGTTAAATGTTAAAAGCTATTGCCAGCAAAATATAATGGACAAAATCTGATAATTATTTGTGCAACACTATCACACAAAACCAATGTATTATTTAATGCTTTCTTTAAATATTCTGTCCTCGCTCCACTCTTCCAGACATGTGTCAGAGGGGCCCCCACATTAACTAACAGCTCATTTGATTTATTTTTACAGATGAGCTCTCCTCTATCTAATATCCTAATCAGCATTCATACCTTGCTGTGATGATTCGGGACAATGCTTTTTTATTGAGGAAGTGATCTCACCCTTGAGTGCCAGAATCAGCCTTTTTTACAGCTCATCTCCTCAGGGCCTCATCCATCACCAAGGTGTCTGGACGACACAGCACTAGACACATACTAACTCATTTAAGGAGAGGCACATACGGGGAGATATCACTCAAGATCACTAACTCACTTACTGACGACTGATGTGGTGAAAAATCTCCAGCTTGTTCCAAATCCCTTGGAGCGCTCCAGGAGTTTTAACCACAGGTAAATAAAGAGATTATTTACCTTCTGCTGACAGATAAGGAGGGATAAAGGACGAACTGGTTCACTTGGATTTTGATTTGTCTTTCTATCTGTTCATCCATCTTTATTCTTACACTTTTGCTGGCACTGGTTCCTCTCCTTCCACTCGCATCCATATATATAATATAGATTTTTGTAAATAAAATCACACGATTTGTGTTGCAGAACCAGGTGTGACTGATTGCACCTGAAAGCAGCTTGTCTTTCCAGTTAATACATCCTATGGCGACTGCAAACTCCATCAGAAACCATGTAATCCAAACTAAGTATCTGTTTGTTCAATCACCACAACAATTTGATTTGATTGGTTAAATCATGGGATGGCGTGATAGCTCAGTGGACAGAGCAGCTGTCTTCAAACAAGGCTACATGTTGAGGTGTCCTTGGACAACACACCAATACCCCGTAGTAGCACTGACACAAGTCTAGCATCTGTCCAAACAACAATTTCCCCAAGAAGATCAATAAAGTATCAATTATATTATTAAAGAACATGGTGTTGAGGTGGTTTTTAATATATATCTAAAGAAGCTACATAAAAACATGCCTGTATCTTGCTCATAGTGTGTTATAAACAAGTACATAGTGCTTATAAATTCAAATTAAATATTGTATGACAGAGCGATGACTTGGCTGCTTCTTCCTCCATCAGCCTCAACAGGCATCTGATGACCAGCACTCCCTGGAGTCACTGTTAGACTTCATTACATTACCACTGTTAATTATAAATCTCCATCCAACTGGGCTCTGATGGCCTAAATGTGCCGTAATGTACTTGGAAATGACAGTCCATTGTTAGGCTGTGCAAAATAGAATGTACCCATGGGTACAGTCTTACCAGGCCATTTGGTCCTTTACTGAGAAAGACGACACTCAAATATTATGAGTTTTGCATTAAGGGAATCATCTTTATTGCCCAAGAATCCACCTGAGAAAGAAATAGCACAGCACAGCTCATCCAAACAAAGCATATTTGCATCTTTAAACATCTCTGTTGGCATAAGACATGACGTATATACATAAAAATGTACAGGACATACATTTAAACCGCCATATTGCTGCCATCAACTTGTCTCAAAAATATGCACATTATAGTGTCACAGTACCTTGCACTAAGTAAAATAAGGAGCACAGCTTTTTTCGTACTGAGATTCCTTCAAAATTTCATCCCTTCAATTAATGCGTGCGGAAAAAGACAAATTTCAAAAACAACTACTCTTCACACAAAACACACTAACAGATTAACAGAGCCATCACCAGATTCCCCAAAATTTATGGCTAAAAGCAAAAGTAGTGCACAGATTTCATCCTAGACATTGACTTCTACCAGAAAGGACATTAAGCACCTCCCTAATCCAGATTATACAGTACAGCAGCCTTTTCACAAACAGTAGTTGAAGTTATATCTATGGGTCTACGCAGCTCTACAACATCATGATCTTCAAGTACAGACTCCACTTATTATCAGTTGCATGATATGGTATCAGTGTAGTTATCAGTGCTGTAGCAGAGAAGCTAGTATAAAATTATCTTACAGTGATATCATTTAAAAATCTTTAAAAAATTATTATCCACTGTAATTGCTTTAATCTACTCTTTGTGTTAGTAAATAAAAAAAAAACACCAAAAGAAAATAGCCACTTTTAAATAAATATCACTTTGCTTTCAAACAGTTGTATCATGACATGTTAAGTACTCTGTCCCTGAAATTTTCAGCTAAAATAAGGAGGCCGGTAATTGACTTATGAGGTGCTAATCACTTTATCACTTCCCTTTAATCATCTGCTAGATAGATAGATATTTTTGAAACACATAACAGAGCAGGGATGCAGGTTATGTCTTACAGACCACATTATAATATTGTGGATGTTTGCTGGTATTATTTAATATTATGAGTCTTTACTCTTTGGCAAGACTTACCGTACCTCTTACTTCTTTTTACTACTACTTTTACTTTGTCTATACAAAAAAAGACAAATAAAATCATTTGAATGTTCTAAATGCGCTAAAATGCAGATTAACAGGCTTCAATGTGGATGAAATAATCCATGAGGATCTTCAAGTATCAGCTGGTCTTTTAACAAAAGAAGCTCTACTTTTGGCATGTAACTGTAAATATATCTAGAAGGCGTTTTCTTCTGCTTTTAGGTTGTCTGGTCATCCATCTTCAGCTTTTGAAGTGGGTCAACACACTTAAGACACTAAATGCAAATTTGACTGCTTTTTTCAAAGTGTCACTAGGAATAAGAGAAGTGCAGCTCTAAAGATGTTCCAGCTGCTTCCCAGCATTTGCAAATTCCAAATTTTATTGTCAATGCAAGCTGAAATGGACATGGTGTCATACCCCCACCGTTACCCGTTATCCTTCACTTCTTCTCACCCAAACCTCTGCATCAGGGGTCAGGAGGAATCACTGTCTGTGTTTGGGTCAGGCTTTGGCCTCCAGCAGTTCGAGAAAAAGTTTGTGCATAGGCACACGTCCGTCCTGTTTGATACTGCAGAAGTGCTGGACAGCCCGTGCAGCTGTCTGACGGAGGAGAGGGAGGGTCATGATCAGTTTACCGGCCCGCCGTGGATCCTCTGGGTGGTGGGTGACCTCGTAGTCCTGAAGGGCCCCATGAAGAACATCCTGGAGTCTCTGCACTGCTTCTGAGTCCTCAATTTGCATGGAGTCTATGAGGAGAGACAAAATTGAAATATGAGGTTATGTCAAGACATTTAATGCCTTTAATTGCACAAAATGCAAAAATACAGAGGAGGTAGACGAAAGCAAAGAAATGTTTAGGAAATTCAGACACTGGAAGTAAAATAACATTGTTAAAATCTGAATCTGATTCACTATTGATTGTCGGCTGCATTTTATGTTGTATGTTACGTTGTGTTGTTGTGCACTTTAGTTTTAGGTTTAGCTGTATGTTGCCTTCTTCTGTGTAGCACCAGGGACCTGGAGGAACGTTGTTTCATTACACTGTGTTTATTGTTGGAATGACAATAAATCCTACTTAACTTGACTAAATAGATGTGTATTAAAAAGTGTGGATAAACAGTTTAGTGCAAAGAGTTAACATAATTAATTTGTGAAATTCATCATCCTTTCAAAATAAGAGCAATATGGCAAGATAAAAACAACGTAAATGCTCTTTATGAAAAAGCATATATCTGATATAAAACAGGAATCTTTTAAAAACTGCAAAGTAGATTGCCTTCAGTGATTGATTAGTTGTGTCTATGAGTATCCAGAAGGAGGGAATCTTGCCACAGTAGCTTCCTTCATTGTTTATAAAGATGCCACAGGGTGATTTTCTCCCTTTTCAGGGCGTAACTCAGATACAGAATCTAAACTTTGTAATAACTACCTGAGTTGGCAAGTGCGATAGCCTTGAGGAGCACAAACTCCTCCTTCTCCAGCCCCATGGTTTTGAACTTCTTCACCAGCTGCAGGATGGCGTTGTTGAGGTCAAGCAGTCCTGCCAGCTTCGACTGCTCCTCATCCATAACATAGTCCTCAGCATACACCAGCTTGTCATCAAATGCCAGTGAGCGAAACACCACTCGGAGAATCAAAATCTCCATCCATCCACTCTGCAGTAGACTCATCTGGTCTGCCAGTGAGAGGGAGGGAAAGCCTGGAAAGGAGGAGGATAAAATGGACTTGGAAATGAATGAAGTTAGAGATACTGCAACTTCAAATAGTTCTCATTTAATTCAGTGATTGTATTGACTGATTTTCTGAAAAATTAAGAACTTAGGATGCAGAAACAAAGTATTTTAAAGGGTTATGTCACCCATTTTACAATTTTACAAAGTCTTCTAGTTACGGTTAGTCCTGCTAGTTGTTAAAAAGAGCTGAATTATGCCGACTTTGGCTCTGGATGGTGCAACCCAAAGTCTGTCAAAATAACCCCCAACAACTGTTATTATTTGACCATATTGTAGTATAAGCAGTAAATGCATCCCAATGTGTCTACAATAAAGATATTACAGGAAAATTGAGTTAGGGTTAGTGGTTGTTTTGGTGAGAGCGCATCGATGCTCAAAACACTGATGTGTGTGGTTGAAGCACTAGTGAAACAAGATACCTAATTTCCATTTGGGCAGAAGAGCATTTCCAAACATTTCTGAGACTATTGCTAAATATATAGATATAAATATATATATATAGGCTCTGGTCTTATAGTGGAAACGATGCAGCAGAAGTGGAATCTGGACACAAGTGGTCTCCAGGACACTTTGAAGACTGATATATGTGTAGAGGTGTAAACGGTGATATGTCCTGGCTGTCTACTTATGATCCGATGGCTCAAGTCACATGCTAACATCAGGCGTACGCAGGGTCTTAGAGTCACCAATTACCCTAACTGCGTGTCTCTGGACTGTGTGAAGAAGCTGAGGAAAACCCATACACGCACAAGGAGAACATGGAAACTCACTTACCAATATTCAACATGGATCAATAAATGGAAATCCCACCACTAACTACTGAACCTATTTCAGTGTCTTTATAGGTTTTATGAACCGTTTGTCTTTTTCTCTGTTCATCTTAGTCGATGTCCTTGCAGCCAAATGCAAAATATGCTAATGACAATAAATTCGAGCAGTAGATGACAGGTTACGTGAACAGCTGATTTCTTTAAAAGCAGATCACACAGCTAAGGGCATAAGGAAGGACAGGGGGAGTGGATAGGTGGTGAATTTGATTACACTCTGTGAGGACACACCTACTTTGATGGACAATTACACCCCACAGGAGCATGATTAAACCGGCTCACATCCTCTGCATAAACCTGCATACACACTCACACACACACACACACACACACACACGTTTACTGTAATTAAACAGATAATTTTACAGAGCCAGGGGAGGAGGGAGAGCTGTGTGTGTTTTTGACACCATCTGTGATTGTTATCAGGATCTACTGCTCTTTACAATCACCACAGGGACGTCAGTGGCGTCCACATCACCACTATCGCTCCCTGACTGATTGGAAACTCTGTCTGTACAATTTCATTGGTCAATAGGGATCAGTATGATCAGTATTCTGGCACTGGACCATCGATCAGGGAAGGAGACCTGTGTGAGTGTGTGCGTTTGTCAGTGTGTTTAAGTCTGTGTGATGAAATCTCAGGCAACATTTTGATTTCAAAGATAAATACAAGGTAAACATGTTCAAAAGGGACAAAAGCAAAGGACACTGAAGGCAACAAAGAATGTTTGGGGAGAACTAGTGTTAGCTGTGTCATATCAACAATAACATACAGCCAGTCACACCAGAGTCGCCTTTTACACACACATTTGACAGCCAACTTGTAGTGCAGACTCACAAAGGCCAAAAGCAAAGAGGACAGTTGGTCTTTAGCCAGCTCATCTGCCAGTCTGGCCCTCAGACTTCAGACCACATCACTGTCAAGCTGCCTGATAAGAGCAGACACAGAGGAGGGGGCAGCAGCCAGGACAGTAGCCCCATCACACTCACCTCCCCGTGGGCAAAGAACTCAGATGGCCCAGGCCACTTCGCCCAAGACCCCTGTTCTCCAAGCGATGGGGGCCGTGTGGCTGCCACTCATCTAGAGCTGATGTGACATGACCATTACGGCACTCTTTTTTTTTTAACCATCCATTTTCCCTGCGTATTTGTTTTTACTAGCTACCTTATATTCTTTGAGCTGAGTCTCCTTTAACTCCTCAGCATGTTCCTCGAACAATGCCACTGTCTCTGGTCACTATCAGTTCTTTCAACTGTGTCATTTTCTTCACCCTGTTTCTCTTTTTCTGTCTCTTTATGTTTCTCTATCTCTTTGTGTTAAACTGAAAATTATATTTTATTTAAACATTAAAAAGAAGCTATCAGGTGGAGGTGGAGAACACACACAGCTCAGAGATCAATTATTGTTCATTTCATGGCTTGTCTCGTCTGTGTTATTGTAGATATTTCTGTACTTTGGGTAATTTTTGCACCTCTGAATAAATGAAACTTCTTCTTTGGATAATGAAGTTTGAGTTAGAAACTGTTGGTGGCTAAACAGAAGCTCACAGGATAATAGGAAGGAAAAATGTGTCCTAACTATTTTAGCAAGTGTCAAACAAATAATGTCAGGTTTGTTAGTTTTTGCCTCATAAAGTATTACATTTCATCAAACAACTGTTCAGTTCAGCAGAAATGACATTAACAACCTTTACCAAATGCCGTGTTATTCTGAAAATGGTGTATCATTACATCATAGCCATTAGGTATATAAGAAGAACAACCTGTCTGCTGTTACAGGTTTTGCAAGACTCCCTTCTTTTTGTCATGATGTTCATTTCTATATTCCAGAGGCCTGTTTTATTTGGCACAACTTGCCTGATGCATTGCATTATATTATTGTGACATTTCAAAAGTTTGAGTAAAACGTGTTTGACAGTTGAATGTAAAACATGACTTCCTGTCTCTTTCTTCCTCTCTCTACCCCGTCTCTCTCCCCTGAGGTGGGTATCTGCTGTGTGTACGGCCGCCTCTCACCGCCGCTTCGCTCTTGCGGCCAAACCCTCCACTGACAACGGGCTACAAATACACCCATCAGTCGGACTCCCTCTGTCTAGTATAAGGAAAGACCTGACAATGGGGGAAAGGAACAGACAAGAACAGCCTGGGGTAGGGGGTGAGGAAGAGGGGGAGGTAGGGTTCTTCATTCTTTTTTAACAGAACAATGGAAATGCTGATGAGGGACATGCTGAAATAATTGCTTCATGGTCACTTTGCAGGAAGAAATGTGGGGACAATTATAGTAGAGAGGGACACGCACACGCACACACACACACACACACACCTGCTTTGTTTGTTTTGTAAGCATTTCAGACACAAGACATCAACAAAAAAAACCCAGGTGTTTCCCTAGTGATGTTTTGGGTGTGGATAATCACAGCTGATAAAGCAGCCACAGCTTCAGTTAGAGGAAAAACAGATGATAAAACAAGACAGAAAAGAAACCGAGAGTGACGATAAACCGTTTATTATACAGGTTGCTGCTGCTTAAAACCCCTTAGCTTTGTATTTGCAACCTTTTTTTTTTTTGCCCGAGGTTGAAAAAAAAATCATCTTAATCTACACTATCTGATTGTATCACATCTCTTCATTGAAGGTATACGATGTCTACACTGAGTGAAATATGCAATCCCAAGATTCTATTATATATGGCTGCACAGTGTCAGGTAGAATTTTACATTTCTCCAAAAGACATCTACACTAGACTCGAAAGTAAAGTTTTGAAAATTTGAGCAACTTTTTGCCAGCACAGCATGGAGGTGTTTAATGAATGGACACAGAGTTTCATTTATAGAAGGTAAAGAATATGAAAATGTCTGTTACAGCTGAAATAAAATAAATGAATAAAAGAAAAAACTAAAAATCTAAAAGCAGTGAATATTTGCCATTTTGGCTTCATATATCACATAAACAATTAATTAATGATCAACAGGGGCGACCATGGAGCAGTTATAAGGGCAGTCGTCTACAAACCCCAGGATTTAACATCCGGTTCCTGTGATTCCTGGCCACGTATGGAAGTGTCCCTGAACAAGACACTGAAACTCTAAACCTCGGCAGCCACCTGTCCAAACTAAGTATAAATAATAATAATTAATTAATAATAATATTGTGGACCTAAAACAATAATTTCATTTCACTATTATTTGATCAACAGAAAATAAGTTAGTAGTTAAATTTTTTATGTAAGAAAAATGCAAAAAAAAAAAATCCATATTTCAGCTTTTAAAAATGTAAGAATTTGTCACTTTTCTCATTTTATTCCAAAATGCAAATAAAATATATTTAGTTTTTGCACATGTCCGACCACTACCAGCAACAAATGCAATTTTTTATTATTATTTATTTTAGGTTTCATATTCTTGCTTTCAAACAAACAACAGCCTGAGATGAAATTATTTTGTAGACTCTAAAGCATACATCTAAAGTGCAAAAGGTGTTTTTGCAAAGTGCCTTGTCATCCGGGAGTCTCGAAAGCAGGCCTGCAAGCCTCAGCATACAATTACAACCGTCAACATAGCTGCATACCAGCATTTCAATCCCACTAAGCTGTCACAACGCTCTCCCCCCACCCTTCTTTCCACCTGTTCATCCAAAGGAAAAAAAAACTCTGGACATCCCTTCTGCTGCTCCTGTGTCAGAGGAGAAGCTAAGAGTGTTTCAAGTGTCAGGAGGATTTCTGTAATTCACAAAGCACAGGAAGACGGCTGCAGCCCAGGAAATGAATTAAAATGCCCAGGTGGCCCCTAGTCATCTGGTTGATATATTAGTAACACACAGTGGTCAGCAAGGACATGGCACGTAGTGTAGAACACACACACACACACACACAGAGCATGACTGACAGATAACACACAGCCATGCCAACATGGCCTCTCCCCTCTGGGTATCCAGCAAGTGTCTTGGCAACCACAAGTCACAACAATCTTCTCGCTTGATCTGATAATAGACTTAATGTGAGCTAATGTGTGTGTTGGATTGTGCGAGCGAACTGACAGACTGAGTGAGACAGGGGCATTCAGCCTGAATCGTACCTGGGATGTGTTTGGCCCAGCCGATGTTGACCACCAGCTCCCTGTCAGCCAGGTCACACAGTGTGGTCAGAGCCTTGATGTCGCTCTCAGGTACAGTGGGGTCTGGCATAGCAAAGATGCCCTCGGGCTCAGCCACCAGCAGCAGAGACAATACTTTGTTCTCTACCACACCACCAACAGAGACTATGAAGGACAGAGAGAGCACAACATTTTTTATAAATAAAATTATTATTATAGATAGTTATTTATTCAGAGAGAAACTGGCTTTTGTCAGTAAGAGACTGCTGACTTGCTCCCAACCAGTGGGATTTATTTCGAGTAATGGATCAGATAAAATAAGAGGCTAAATGTTCCTTTATTGATTGCCTTACTTCTGAAACTAAATAAATGATTTGAAACCACACAGGACAATCTGAAAATTGGAACTTTTGGAGATAGAGTACGTGGTTTTCTAAGTAGACAAAATGTTCATTACTGTCATCAAAGCTTCCCACTCCTTACTTCAAATTTTACAGTTGGCAATGATTGATGCCAACTCATTAGCAAATAATAGCTATAAAAAATAAATATCCTGACAGACAGCATCGTAGGAACTCACAAACCACAACACAGATAAAGCCAAAGCTTCTCAAATCTGCAGTAAAGGAATCCATTATCGCAGCCTGAGCACTTAACCTTTCTGTACAGTCATATTCTTAATGCACCTATTGTGAAGAGCTGTTTTCACTCTTACATGTTTTTTTCTGGGGTAAGACATTCTGTGAGAGCAGATACGGGCTGTTCTCGGCATCTATTCTCCTCTTGTACTTCTGTCTGCCACCTCGAACTCGGTCCAGGCGCACACCTACGGAAACAAACGCAGGACATTAATGATGCATTTGGTGTTAAACTCTAAATACCATGCCTGGGTGTTCTTCAGCATCACAAGGTCAATTCCTAAATGCATCATACTTAATACCTACATACTGTATGTATGTACATAAAAACGTTGGCTCTAATAAAAATTCTGTGATTTCATTTTAACTGACAGCAATGCTGAAATAAAAATTAAATAATGATAAATTGTTGGATATTTTGATGGGAAAAAATGCAATGCAAAAGTAACAGCAATCAGTCAGATGATGTAGAAAGGTTCATCATTTTAATAAACAGCCTGTACTGTTTTTGTAAGTATTTGACTCTGACTGCAATTTCAAAACAGGTCACGAGTTCACCTTTGATCACAAGACTTGCCGATCTCAAGGAGACCGAACAAGACCTGACTAATGCTGGCATAGAAGCATGCATCCTGTAACGTGACACCCAACAACTTCAGAGCAGCCGACGACAACTGCTCATCTTAAGGAGCATTGTGTTAACCTCATCACCACGGCAATGGGGATTTGAGAGTGTACGCGTGTGTGTGTGTGTGTGAATAACATTTCAGCGTTGTCCTGTCCGTATTACTTCAAAGGACTGTTTGATTGGTTTAGAGTCAGTTTTGGTGTTGAGGATAGTATTGGGTTTAGTTGATGGTAGATAGGTGGAGTAAAATCATACACAAACATCTCAGAAGTGGAAAGACTGAGTCAGTCCTAATATTTCAATTTTCCACTTGTAATAATTCTATTATCATATTGCAGTGATTTCTTCCAGGTATAATGTACTAATATTTTTTATTAGGTACGTATATCCCTCTCTCTTTTCTTTTCTTTTTTGTTTTGCTTTGTTTTCTTTTTAAGTTGCTGTATGCTCTTTTCTCCATTTGGCTCATTTGCTCATATTACTGTTTAGATCAGTATGGGGGAATTTACATTTAATAATGTGAAGGTGTCACGCACGGATCGTACATACAGTAATAGTGTGAAACAGCTTTTATGTCAGTGCTATTATTACATATTATTAAATTTGTTATAAAATCTAGTGAAACATACTGAGCCACTGAATGTGTTTCTAAAGAAAATGTATGTACTCACTGAGTGTAAACGTGATTCAGCCCTCAGTAGTGGTGTTGGGTTACCTGTCTCCACAGTGTAAATGGCTATAGTGGCCCTAAATAGATCTATAATGGCATTCACATCTGTAAGAGACACACTGAGGGTATTATTTGTCCTCTTGACACCTCAATGTGATGCTCCATCCCTTTGAGCCTGCAGCTTCCTGTACTTATTCTTACTTAGGCAGATATTTATGGAGAGCATGCATCAAGTCCACACCATTAAACATAATATCCTCTTAATCAGACATGTAAAGTGTGCTGTAATTTTATATATGTATGCTATTACCATAGCAATAATTTTACAGAATTTCTGCTTTCTGAGTATACAGGTTGTGGGCAGAGAGAGGAGGTGGAAAGATGGGCTCCCTCAGAACAAAGTGACAGCCTAAGAATGTGGCCTGTGGCCTTTGCTGGAAACAAACAGGATCTTCCATGAGACTACTATGAAAAACTCACAGCTTATTAAAAGCCCTTATATTTACAGTGCGCTCCACATCTTTACAGATCCTGCCTGAAGTTGTCCTGTCTACTGAGGCACCGCTTTGAGCTTTAGCTTTATCCTTCACCACTATTATGAAATGTCATGCTCTGATGTTGTATGACAGTACACTTCCACACATAAAGGTGGAAAAAATATGACAGATAAACACTTGTAAAGTTCCAACTGACCCACCTCCTACATGACCCTATTTTTAAACTCTACACAAAGTTATGTTATAGATTTAGCACCACATTCAGAGATGGGTTCCTTCATGAACATAATATTTTGTGTCAGAGATTTCTCTGTGTTTTCTAACTGGTTTGGCGTGGGCAAGGTTCAACTGGAAAAAGGAATTGTCAGATATGATTTCAACACTATCAGTGTAATCTAATTAAAGCACACCCCAACAGCACTGACAAAGCAAATTAGATGAGTTTTGGACTGAGTATTAAACACATCTATCATCTGATCCAAACTCCATCTGCTCGGTAGGCTCCAGAAAAAGCTGAAAAAGAACTCAAACTTTGAGTTGAGATAGTTTTGCCAAAATAAACAAATACATTTAAATCCAATTTACTTTAATGTATAGATACAATCAACATGATATGAAACCTACATTCAACCAACCATCAGCACAAAGCCCAAGCTAAAATATTTAAGTGGTCATACAGTAATTAATCCAGCGTAACATATAACTTGTAAGTCATCTTCAGACAGGAAACACATTAAAAAGTTCTAATGTATATTGTAGACAATATTATCAAGCCCCTCATGCATTTGAAAAAAAAAAATAGATTCAAGGTAAGGTGGATAAAATGTGAGTTGACAGCTTTGGGTTAAAGGGAACGAGTGAAGACCTGGCACTGCACAAGATGAGCATGATATTAAAGATGGGTCAGGTAAACTCAATGCCCTGACCTGCTGATGTCACAAGGGGCAAATAGTAAGTGTGGATTAACTTGGGCATTTGGCAGGTGCCACTCTGAGGCGTGAAATGAGGGATGAGGCAGCTCGCTTGTGTCCCGTCATCAGATTTAACACAAACTGTTAGCAAAGTGGATTAAATCAAACGACTTTTCTGGCTGATATACAGAAAACGTGTGTTTTATACGGGTATGTTTGTGTGTGTTTGGATCTGACAGTTACTCAAACACACACATCAGAGCTAAGTGTAACTCTTCATGGCGGAATGTGCTGACAACCAAAAGGCCAAGAATAGCTTTGGTGGAAAACAAAACAGGCACACACCTCCTCCCTGTTTCTGTGTACAGCCCATCAGAGTTCAATAAACACGGACTACTCAGGCATTGATCTATTTTTTGACGCTTTCATCACTCTGCCTTCTTTTGACAGAGTCTGGATGTTCACATGAGGAGCTTTACAAGTTCTCAAAATGCACACAGTAAAGCAGGATCAGGAGCACGGGCATCCAACCACTGATCCAGACTGATCCAGGTTACCGTGTTCACAGCGGCCTCCATTACGTCTGCTATCACCAGTATGTGTTCACTACAAACAATCCCACGCTTCTCAGTTAATGTGACAAATGTACACATGGCTGCCACCAACGCCAGTCTGCCGGCAGATTCCCTCCACGCCGCTTCTCATCAACAAATGAAAAGGATTTGGAAAGTTGGCAGCGAAAACCACACATAGTCTCTTGGTTCTGTTTTTGCTTTTCTCAGAACGCAGATTAGCACAGCATGACTAACTCACCTGAGACCAAATAACGTCAGCTGGCAGGAAGTGGGAATGAGATGAGATGAAGACTTTAAGGTGCCTAATAGAGGTGTTGCTGCACTGCCCATATTTCTTAGAACCATAAACTGTTAAACCATTGAATTGCATATTACATCTATATGATAAACTACAGTTTTTAAAATATTGTACACATTTTGTTAGCATACACATTTTTACTGCCCTTAGAAGTGACAGCAACTGTAGAAATGGGCACTAAAATGGGCTTAATTAAATTCTGCCTGGGGTCTATATGTCTTTTAGCTGTGTATTTAATATGGCTCTGACTCTGCCCATTAAACCTCACAGGTCCTCTGTCACAGCCTTTACTGCGGTCTCTCTGGGGAAGAGGGGCATTACGAGACACGGTGAAGCGCGTTACGAGGCCGCTTATGGCTAAAGTTATGAGGGGCAGTTTTCATTTCAGGGAGGTCCAGGAATCCCACAAGGCATCTGGAGGAATTTACAAGGGGGAAAGGAAAGCAAAGGCAAAGGCAAGAAGAAGGGGTGTTGAGTGTGGACTGGGATGCTGTTTATGTCCCTACCCTATTAAAAGCAGCTAATTTAGAAAAAGCAAAGACACACACTAGCAAAAACACACGTACAAGTATGCGCATAAATGTGAATGCATTTAAACAAATTCATATGCACATAATATCCATGTAAAGATGCTGTAATGCTGTGTATCCATAACTCAGACACACACGTTAATGTACAAACACAGCAGCGATAAACAGATGCCACTGCATTTGGAGACGAGTAGGTGGTATTAAAGGATCATTCCAGTTTACTTTCATAGTTTTGTCCATCACTTCTATTGCTGATGATAACATCATACTCATGAAAGTAATTGCCGAGATATAGAGTCATGGCTGTCAGTCTGATATCTCACAGACTGATAATAAATTAGCTACGTAATCTATCACTTCATCTGGATTTAAACTAATTATTATGTTTTTAACTGTACAAAAAACTGTATGCATACCGCTGTTCACTGTTCAGTTTTACTTTACTGTGATAATTAGCAAAAGACTGACTGACTGATTTGTGGGTCAGAGTGAACATTGAAAACAAAATTCATTCAAAATGTATTTATTTTTCTTTGCTCAGACTGACTGCAGTATTAGTGCAGTGACTGTTCGTTTACCACAAAAGGTACAGATTTAGGAATTAGAAAAATACGTATGTTTTGAAAAACACATACAGCTGTAAGGCTCCGCTTAGTGATTAAAATAACAAGATGCTAAGTAGTTGTGGCCCTGACAATTGCCTTTACTTCTACTATCCCTAAGTCCTTAAATTTTACCTACCACAGATGCACAGACAACACTTGCTGTTTAATTATCATATCTTAGTCCTACACAGTAGGCAACAAGTGACCGGTACAGTAAGAGGATGCTAATGTTTTCCTTTTTGAGTCAATTCTAAATCAGGAAAACAATATGTCACCACACGGGCACTCATGTGGAGTAGAGTTGCACCTGACCACACAGACCATCATAGTATTCTGATCAGATTATCTACTTATAGAACTGTTTCTTAAACTTTTTAATAAGACTCTTTTTTTAACATTTAGATTTTCTCCCCCCAGGAGCCAAAAGCTGCACACACACCACACATGCTGGCAGATTTCCAGAGGCTATTTGAAGGAAGACTGATGAAGCTATAGTTAGTAGCCTTCTCCTCCCTCTCAAAGGCACAGCTATGCATTGTTTAGTCTTGTGTTTACTACACATACACAGACCTACACACACATCACAGGTGGCACGAAGAGCCTGAAGTTTAACTGTCAGAAGTTTTAAGTTTCACAAGAGTTTACACAACTACAGTACATGCCATCACCAGTTTATCAGGTCAGACATTAAGAGAATCTCAGCTGCTAATGAGGGTACTGTTTCCAGGAATGCACAACAAAGAAACTGCAGTCAGATTTGTGTTAGCCTTCACTAACGTCTGAAGGATGAGATTTGAATTACTGCCATATGCAACAAAAAACCGAGGTCTGAAAGTGATTTTTAGTGTATAGCTGACCTTCTCTTAACATGCCCACAGCCAGACATTTCACAAATCGACATGCCTGGCAGGATTTCCGTCTTCTCTTGGTGATTTCACATTCATTGGACGCTGGACAGCTGTATTCAATGTTACCTGGACAAGAAGAAAAAATATAGCATACATTTTTTGTAATTACTGTGGAATTAAAACAAGCTCCTGCACTTCCCATAATGCAACAATCATTTAACTCTCTCTGTCTGTTAAAGTCCCACATTTCAAATGCCAAACACTCTTTGTTATGAATTTGTTGTGCAAGCTGGAACTTAGATTAATTTAGTGTTATTAATGCAATGTTATTTTTAGACTTCAATCTCATTCATTTTATTTTGACTTCATTTTTGGTTGACTAAAACTCTCAAAATAAAATTCTGTCTTAGTGAAAGAAAAAACAAGCTGAGATTTTACTATTTTGCAATCATCAGAATATTAGTTAACATGGATGTTCTGAATATTTACCATTATAAATCATATATAGAAATAGACATAGTTATTATTTAATGCTGTTATTTTCATCATATCTCCCTCATGGTCAACAACATTGTTGAAGAATATAATATACTGTATTTTGGCACATTTTTTGTTAACAAATCACTAACACTAAGCTTAAACACGATGGCTTTCTGCCAGTTGCAGGCGCCCTAAGCTGCCACCTTCCATTAGGAACAGGAAGCATCTGATGAGCCAGACATTGCATCTCCCCATTTGATCCTTGATCTGACAGCTGCTCATCCAGTTTGCCCTTTGAACTCATCTGCAGTAGCCAGCTTCTAGAGGCCTAAACACAACGCAGTCTGCCAAGTCCACGACCTGAGCCACAAGCCAACAGAGCACAGGACAGTCCCTTTAAAATACACACTAGGCATGAAGTCCTTTGACGGATGGATGCATGCACATTCATCCACATATCTTATCTGAAATTTTACAGGCTAAACTCAAACATGTTGACTATATACAATATGTGCTGTAAGTTTAACTACATATCAGCTGTTTGCAAACAGGTCTTTATTTAAATCCTTTCTGCACTTTGAGAGGCAGGAGGCGGAAGGTGAGCTAACTGATCGGGGCCTGTTTATACCAAACAAATGCTCAGGGTACGGCTTCATCTGTTGGTCGTAAAACAGGTTTATATGATGCTGAAAGGCATCAGCCTTGCACAATAAACTCTGTTACTAAGTATAAGATGGGGCATGTTCATGTGTATGTGTGTGTGTGTGTGTGTGTGTGTGTGTGTGCCTCTTACCCTGAATGGTCCTCTTGAAGAAGGCCTTGCAGGCCTCACAGGAGGCCACACCATAGTGGTAACCCGAGGCTACATCACCACACACCAGACACACTCGCTTGGCCACCGAGCCCAGCATGTATTCACACTTCACTTGGCCTTCCTCCTCCCCAAACCTCCTGGATAGTGATGGCAAGAAAAAAGAAGCAGGAAGCAAGTGAAGGAGAAAAAAAGCAGAATGGTCCGATAGTTATTGTACTTCCATTTAACATCAAGTTCCGTGAAACGCACAAAATAAGGGAGACCATGATGTAAATACCAACCTGTTTGTTTCTCCATTGTTGGCCAATCCGGCTGTGTGACCATACAGGCCTGGTGAATCCAGTCCATTGCTGTGATTATGGCCTTTTGTCAGGGGACCATAGCTGGAATTCGTGTCCGAGGAAGAGCTTCCGGGACTGGGCTGAGCCGGGCTGACATCACCCCGAGAGCTGGGGCTGGAGGGCTCACGTTTTATAGAAGAGGCGCAGGTGGGGTCCAAGCCCCTCACCGACATCCTGCCCAGATGTCTAGAAGAAAAAATAAAGATTTAAGATATGTGATTGTGTATGTTCATTATTATAATACATATTCATGATGGTGATACCTTTATGTAATGAGTCACCTTGGTATTGTCATTAATATTAATGGGTGGTGGTTGACCTCCAAGTCTTTGAGCTGTGAGTAGTTTTATTAAGTCAGGCATCTTTTACAAAGATAGTAATCATGTTGTAAGCAATATTACCATTAATTTACACTACCACGCAAACGTTTGGGTCCACCTAGAAATGTCCTTGTTTTCCATGAAAACATACATTTTCAGCTGTCTAATAAAAATCGATGTTTCTGGCTATATGGTCAATTTTAACATTTACAATATCTACGCTGTATTTCCAGTGGATTTGATGTTATAAAACATAATTGCCTTTCTAACAAAAACATTTCTAATTGACCAATAACTTTTTAATGTTAGTGTATGTGTACCACAAACACAACAACTACTACTACCCTTCATGCATGCATATAACTATACCACCTATACCAAACTTATCTAAACCAGCCGTTTGTGATCTCCCACATATGCAAAGCTGCTGTCGATTACACTGCTCTGTTTTCAAAGAAGATGATTGCTTAAGCAAACCTAGGGAAATAGCCAAACCTGCAATCATCAGCATCATCATCTGCATTCAATCGAATACATTTGGTTCTTCTCTCTCTGCTTTTCTGTGGGTGTCTCAGTTACTCATCACACTTAACCTGCCAAAAGCCCTGCAGCCTACGATAGATAACCTTTTTATTGTTAGAAATATGAAATGCAGAAACATTCAACAAGCAGTTCTATGAAACATGAACAAATTCACTGCAGTGCGTTAACTGAGGGCTGGTTAATCATTTGTGTATTGTAAACAAAAAAGCCAATTCAAAACACATAAAAGAGGACAATAAAGTATTCATTAGCAACATAGATTATTTCTGTTTTGTTTATTTTTATTTCTCATTTGCATTTGCAATATATTTTTAAAAGTACTTTCTAAGAAATTCCTCATTAATAACATCTTGAAATAAAGGACAACATGTTAAAGTGTGTATCATTAGTCTATTATTGGATTAAGATGTGATCACAACAGACTGTCTGACACCACACTAAAGAGAAAATAGCCTCTGAAACCAGCTGAGGTGTATAGTAGGCTCACAGGAATGCAATCTGTGGATGCAAAAATAAAAAAATCATTGACAGGCTCCCACCTCTCTACACAAACGTCAGATTCACACGATTGGGAACATGCCGAAGCACCCTGCACAAACACTTACAGACACATTTTAAAACATGTGTCTTCATAAACACCCCGACACGGACACAACTGTTTGTCGCCAGGACAACTTTTAAAAGACCCTCTGCTGTCTCTCTCGCACACTGAGAAATACACACACACACACACACACACACACACACACACACACACGCATATCTATACAGCTGTAAGTCTCTCCCAGTCTAATCTCAGCCTTGTGAGTTGGATATCAATCTGTTTCAGTCTGTTTCCTGCCATGTAAATCAGTATTGTCTCGGCCACAAGTTATTTGGTAGGCAAAGAGACTGGCTGCTTTTAACCACCCCCTGAGTAAACCATGGCCACGCGCTATTGACCCCTCTACAAACCCACAAAGACAGACACAGTAAGAAAGCAAGGCAGGCAACAAGCGAGACTTCTCTTCTCTAAGAAAACAATCCGGCTATTGTACTTTCATAGCATCTGCTGACTTATAGAATTAGGTATTAATAGGAATATGAATGTAAGTATTCAGTTTTGGCATTGAACTGACTTTTTCTTTTAAACAGTTTTAGAACCTGATTTTGGAGTGTAGTTTAGCTGTTGCTCTTGTACAACTGATTGTGTTTACAACAACATTAAACTTGTATTAATTGATGCCTTAGATCACTTATGGTCAGTGACACAAGCTGTAAACACAACACTGATATATTTTATAAAGGTGTAATGGTGAATATGTTAACACACATTTGCCTATTTACACATCAGGCAGACACAGTGCAACATTAGCATTCATTTGGAGTCATGTTTCTGACCACCTGACAAATGTAAGTCCAATATCAATATGTGTTTTAGCTGCATTTTGGTCTCCACCAACATTTGATACATGATGCAGCATTCAGCCGCAACTAGGAAGCTGCTATGATTTTAGGCTGGAGAGTTCGGTCAGTTCATCGAAGAATTTTGCTAAATAACAGCTTGAAATTATCTGCATGAGAGTGGTAGGTGTTAACCTACACATTCAAACTGCACATATAAAACAAAACCAACTAGCATAAAGAAGCATAAAGAAGCTAGGGGGCAACAGCAGAGTCAAGTAAAAATTCTCTCAGTTCATCACTATAAGCAATGTCTTTCAGATTATAGTCATTATTAGTTAATATAAAAATGTTCTTTTAAACACTGAAAAGGTTACATAGAACACATTTTGAGAAAAACATGTTTATATTCCTAAAGATAACATGAGTGTTTACTGTAAATGATTATTTAGCAGCTTAATTAATGCATCAATGAACAGCTTCATCCTGCTCTCATATTATTTTGCTTCACAATTTCCACTTCACTTTGAAAACTATAAAAACAGTAGTGACGGGTTTTAAGTTTCCTGTTAAAGTGACTCTTACTATATATCAATTGCTGTGTCAAGTCTCCAGTGGAGGTTTTTACTTTGTGGTCTCCCAATATAATGCTTCACCAGGAGGAAGAGGAGGAGGAGGAGGAGGGAGGAGCTGGCGTTTTGCTTTCATAATGGAATAGCATTAGAGTGGTGTCATCAGATCTGATGTGATCTCCACTCTGACAGATTACTAAACTACTACTTCACACGAAAGTCCATCAAAAGACAGTTGGGGATAAATCAGAGCAGCTGTGTGTGTGTGTGTGTGTGTGTGTGTCAGTGGGTTTTCAAAGTTATCATACCTTACTCCCTTTGTGTCGCAGTATCCAAAACAACTCTAATTGCACCCTGGCAACAAAAGCCAAAAAAACCCAGCGTGAAACGACAAGGAGAGAGACCGGGAAAAGAAGAAGAGAGGCAGGAGGAAATTACGAGAGGTAGACACAAGGAAGGAGTGTGAAAGAGCTGAGAAGGGACAGAAAGAAAGGGGCAGTCCTGCGTCTCATTAACCTGGAGGTGTTGAAAGAAGAGCGAGAAGGCAACACTCACTTTCAAATGAGCAGAGTCATAATGC
Source organism: Ctenopoma kingsleyae (assembly GCA_032353495.1). Taxonomy (NCBI): domain Eukaryota; kingdom Metazoa; phylum Chordata; class Actinopteri; order Anabantiformes; family Anabantidae; genus Ctenopoma; species Ctenopoma kingsleyae. Next base: position 8,413,369 of record JAUBNQ010000016.1, read on the forward strand.
AGACAATGACCCACCAGATGAAGGAGGGAGGAAGGGTGAATGAGAAGAAAACAAGGAGGGAAGGAAGCACAGAAAAAAAGGGGGAACTGACCAAGAAAATGGAGTAAAGTCAGACCCACAGTTCCTATAACTAACATTTCAGCTCTCATCCCAAGTCTGACTAGTAGTTATTTGGGTCAGTGGGGTCTCAGTAGTGTTTTTCTTTTTACTAATGAGCCAGTAGGAGATGAGTAGGGATCAGTGGCACCCCCAGCCAACAGTAAGAGCCTTAGTCAGGCTTTGGACGAATCTGTTAGCTGCGTGATGAGGTGCCTGTTGATGCAGCTTGGACCCGCAGGCTCTGGAAACATGGATAACATGGATCATGTACGGCCACCGCTGCCTATTCTTCCATTCTTTATTTGGTTGCTTCTGTCACCAGCAATCAGCCAACCTGTACATCCACACATGTGCTGCCTCTTCTTGATGTTCATCTCTCTTCATCTTTCTGTACTAGAGAAAGTTCATTTCAATCCTAAAATGTCCAATGAGATGTGTTCTCAGTGCAGGGTGATTATGCTACAGCTGATAAAAGCACAGCAGTGACGATAATGAGCACAATTTTTATGATTTCAGCAACGCAAGGCAATCAAAAAAAAACGTTTCTGCGTAATGAAACAGCTGCTGCGCTCATCTTTTGTGAGATTTCATTTGTTTTGTTTGTGTCTGCACGTCTGCTCAAGGAAGATTTTCACCAAGCCCTGGATGACCTCAGCTGTTCTCCCACATCATCATCCTAGAAACAGACAATACCCACTCATCCTCACTGTCAACAAACAAACAAACAAACAAACTGAACCATGACAGCTGTAAACAATGCAAACAATCCTTCACACCTGGAAAATTTTCATCTAAATTTTCCTAAAGCAGAGAGAAAAAAACTTATTATTTATTTAAATCCCTTTTCAGTACACCTCAGCAGAGGAAATTAATCGATTAGCCAGTCCACAGAAAATTATTTATCAGTCATCACTTGATACTTTCATCAAAAATGCTAAACAGATTTTACTTTCATGCACTAAACTGTAAGAATGTGCTGCTTTTTCCCCGTTTTATTTCATTGCAACTGAAAATCTTTGGATTGTTGGTTAGACCAAAGAAGCATTTTAAGATGTCATGGAAAGTGTAGTGACCATAATTTAATATTTTCTTTATGTTAAATATTCTCAGGAGGCAGATTTTTGACTTTCTATTAAACTTATTAGAGAGAAGAAATGTGGGGAGGGAGAACAAGGGGCATGACAGGTTCACAGACTTGGAAACAAAAGGTGGATGTTATGGTTTTGTGGTTTGCTCCACAAGCTTTCAGCCACCAAATTCCCCAGTAATTAATGTTTATTCATTTAAAAAATAATCATCAGATTTATCAGCAATAACGATCAGTGAGTGGTGCAAGAACTAGAAACTGGTTCTGGTAACTGATGATGAATATTTATACTAGTTTCACTCAAAGGAAGATAAATAGAACATTTTGAATGTTTATGTGTCATATGTGCTTTTGAAAGGAACAATAAGACTGTTATTAGTAAAAACAGACTGAGTTCATATTGCAAAGTAAATGTAATTTCCCTTTCTTTTCAAAAATTGTGGTCTTGATTAGCCACAGCAGTTTAATTATAGCCTTCAAACACTTCATCATTTGTGTTATACTTTCTCCATCACACTCAGTTTTCCTGCAGAGGACACCGATTGTCACACTCAAGCTGTCTAGTGCAAAAAAAAAAAACAACGAACAAAAGAAAAATGTCCGAGCACTCATTGGTTATGAATGAAACTGACTATATTCGAGTATTCAAATCAACTTGAAAATCATACACTACATAACACCTGTGCAGACATATGTGAGAAAAACAGACACACAGGAGGCAAGAAGAGACAACGTCCCACAATATCTCACTTTAGTCAAGACATCAGTGTGCCTGAACATTATACATAAAAAATCAGCTTGCATTTCACTTTACGATTAGAGTGTAAGAGGGCAAGAGTACTTACTCTGTGTCAGAGTGGTAGGTGAAACACTCTGGGAGGTAGAGGTCGACTAAATCCATGTGCACTCTGCCACCATGCTCCAAAGAGGAGGAAAGTGTTGTGTTGAGGGACTCCTGCTTCTCCGCCTGCCTCCTCGTTATCTTTTTTTCCCCTCTCCTCTACAGCTTTTATAAACTGTACCTGTCACTGCACCGTTTGTCACTTTCTCTTTATTCTGCCTCCAAACTTTGTCTCCATCTACTGCCCTCTCCTCTGCTGTTTCACACTCTCAGATCCTCATCGTCTCCTCCGTCTGTCTTCCTGTCACTCACACTTCTCACTGCCGCCTTTGAAGTCCTGACTGTTGTCACTAGCTGAGTGTGACAAGGGTCTCCAAGCAAAGCCGGCCCTCATGACTACCCAGCCACATCATTTGAATGGCCTTCCCCCACACTGCTGAGCTGAGAGCTGATTGGCTGTAATCTGAGCCAATGAGAGGCAAACTCTCACTGGGGCAGGTGGATATTACAAGAGAGGATGTTGGGTATTTAACAGATTTTACTTCCTTGTGTAAAATAACTTTATATGTGGGAAGCAGAAGGTGAATTAATATTAAAATTTCTTGAAAGCTTGTTGAGGAAGAAGGCACATACTATTACATGATGTATACATTTAATGGAGATAACTTACAACACTCAGGTTCCAGCTTCTTCCCTGTTTTATATGAAAGTTCATTAAACTTCAGTTAATTTGGATGTTATTTGGAAAATTGTGATAGGCCAAACAGAGAATAGAATCAAATGACACTAATCAACCCACATATAGAAACACATTCGCATTATGTGTAACTAAGCCCCAACTGACTTTCAGCTTTTATCTGATCTAAGCAGCTGTGGCTTTCACAGACGGTGCATGTGCACAAAACATGGTATAATTTAACATCAGGTATCATTTCTCCTGTGAGAGTGAAGTTACAGTGACGAGCCCAAAGATTCATGACTCTTATGCAACCTGGTAACTATGTCCTAATCCACTTAAAAGACAGATACTCACGTGAACTGCCGGGGTGGAGGCCAACAAAAATCCCTCTTTATGCAGACACACAAACACGCAGATTATACACCTTATGTTGGGTTTGTTGACATACATTAGGATTCATTCTCAAGCCTTGTTGACAAGTCATGAGTTAAAATAATGACAGTGTACACCCTGAGATCCCAACATTTTTATTTAGGCCTCAGTAGATGCATGCAATGGAGCACTGAAAACATGAATAACCATTTTCTTTGCACATTGTTTCAGTCATTTGTGAATTAATATATAACACAACATCCCGTTCCTTAGGGATCTGAACAGATGCAGCTTAACCAAAGATGTGGAACCATCAAAATCAAATTCTAAAGCAAAAAACATACATTGAGAGTATGGTTTTTTTTTAAGTTTCTCTCTTCAGCATGTTCAGATAACCTCTAAAATGTTTCTAAAAATTGGATCATAACTTAGTTTAAAAACCTATAGATGTCAAAGGGAGTTCGGTGTTTGTAACTCTCACTTATTTTGCTCATTTTCTTGTTAGTCTTGACCTGTCTCCTCTCTCTTCGACATGACGTTGTGCTCGTGCTCTGAGTCGACCCCCGCGGAACCAATCTCCACAGGAATGAAATCACCTGCACTAATCTGTTGCTCAGATAAAAGCCAGACAGCAGACTGCATGGAGTGGGCCTTATCTCATTATGCACCACATGAAACAGCTCGCCAAGAGAAACACGCACTGCATTAAAGCAGAGGCATATGTACACCGACATGCTAAATGTGTAAACGCACATGTGAATGCAAGCATATGCAAACAGAACGGAGTACATGCAAAACCCCCATAAAAGATAAAAGGAGTGTGATTTCTAATAGCAAATAATTTTATCTCAACCATAAAATACCAAAAAAATTGAGCGTAACTATCATATCAAATCTTCTAAAGTAAATGTACCACAATAAAAGAATTATCTACACTAAGAAATTATCTTCTATAAACCATTTAGGAAACTGCATGTTGATGTTAAAGTGAAGTGGCTCTTATCTCTCAGTGGCTTTTAGTTTGGCCGCTGCCGTCAATGGATGTTTTTTAACGTATTCATATAGATGCCAAGTACAAGCTGAAATTAAAACAGAGATTAATAATTTTATCACTGCTTGATATTTTCCTTGGCACCAGCTGAGTATTCTCGAGACGCTCCGCAACGATATTAAGACACACTTGAGTCAAGCCAGAGTGGCGTCAGGAAAACCACTTGAAACACTCAAGTAGTTTATTTTTTTCTGATAATTTCCTTACAACTATGAGCCACTGTACTTTTTTTGTTTCACTTCACCGAGGCTCTCTGTCAAAGTTTAACGTAGTTTGATGTAATGTAAATAAAAATGTTACAGATTGAAAAGATGTTGCACTCACTGAACTTAATAGCTGTCATTCAACAGTTGATTATATTCATCAAACTTTAGGTGTGCCAGTAGCTCTATGGTAATGTCAGTCTGTTGGTCACTTTACTTCAGACTGAAATGTCTTAACAACTATTGGATGGACTGTCATGAGCTGCTAGCACGGCTGTAAACTCTTCTTCTTGTATGTCATGACTGACTAAAAATGTGCGTATTGTGCAATATTGTTGTCTCAATTTCTTAAAACAACAAAAGGGATGGTGTTAATGTAAAACACCACTATTCAATGTTAAAATATCATATCAGCCTCCTACAGGATGTCAACAATGTACTTAGCAAAAAAAAATTAAAGGGACAAAAAGGCAGCTTGTACACTTAAAGGGCTTATAAAAACATGTCAGCTTCAAACAACAACAAAAAAACTGACAAAACCAGACACCGAGTGACAAGTAAACTCAGCACAGAGGACAACCACATGAACCAAAGCAAAATCCAGAAATAACATGACACAGAAATGAGCTCAACGCAGCAAATGAAACCGAACACGCATGGCTGCAGTTAAACATCAAAAATATTTTTACACTGCTGAAGCTGAACCGAAGACAGGAGTTCAATAGCTGCTCCAGAGGGACACTGCCTGTAACTCAGCACCCGGCTGCCAGCTATTGACCCTACACACCAGATGCATCCAGAAAAAAGTAGGAATTAAGCAGACACCACTGCACATGTGTGTGTTTACCCCTCCCTCCTCATCCCTAAACTCGCAGCCACCAAATCTCAGCCGCTGGGTACAGCTGTCGGATTGATTTCCAAAACTGGACGGTCACTCTGCAACTCCGGCCCCTACCGCACAAACACACACAACAGCCCTCAGATATAGTGAGTGTAATCAGCTTAGTTTATGTCTGGCTCACAGTGATCCATCAACTACTGAGACAGAGGTAAAAACTATTGACACTGTGTGCAAACGCTATTGTCTCACTGCACCAACACTTACGTGGTTTATAAAAAGGAGAGAGAGGAGGAGGAGGAGAGAAAAAACAAAGGGAGGACAAAAATAAGAGAGATGTAAATAAATAAATAAGAGAGAGAGAGAGAGAGACAGAGAAAAATAGTTTCCTAAAAACAATAAAAAATAGAAATCTTCATTCTATGTGCATCTTTAAATAGATGAGTGGGAGGGAAATGATACATGAAATGATGGGTTGACCGACAGATGAGCACTTGGTATAGGATCAATTTCATCGTATTGATCTGTAGCGCACTGTACAGGGATCAGAGGTCACACACACATTCACACACATACATGCCTGAAACCTTAGAAAGCCTCCGGGAGAAGCTTAAAACAGCTCCACCATAGAAATGTCACTTAGAGCTACTGGGACCTGCTGCTGCTGCTGCTGCTGCTGTCATCCTCAGCAGGTCAATGGTCTTCAAATGGTTTTCACTTATGTGGAGATTCTACAGTCCCACTGGGGAGGAAGTGAGTCAGTGCTGGGAAACGTATATGAACAGGAAGACATTGAGGCAGGCAGGATTTCAATAACTTCAACTAATTTTGGATTATTTTTAAATATGTGACAACTAAATGCATTGAGAAACACTGTAGAACTAATTCACATGAAATAATGACTTGGCTGTACCGCCCCCTAGTGGAGGAATATCTTTGACATTCACAGCAGCTTTGTGAGTTTGATAAGGGCTGGTTATTTAAAAGCACTGTTAATGGAGCTTTAATGTGACTGCAGTTTAAACAGCTTACTGCGATTATGGAGCATGCTCATTGTTCATTCATTGTTCCTCCATCCCGTCAAAATGTCGTGCTGCGTTCGCTGGCAGGTGCCCATCTGGAGGCTCTTAGGGCAATTATGTAACCATGTCTATCCTAACAGCATAATGTGGATTACCACCGCACGGGCCCTTCATATTCTTAACAAGCAGTATTGGATTAAATGGTCAAATTGTGGTCTCCAACATCAGCCTCACTACATTTACACCAAATAGACTAACAACAACTTTTTGGCTTGTGCCCCTTTACATACAGGAAAAGTGTATTTGATTTTGTCGAATTTCAGATGTCTATGGTTTGTTATCAGTTCTGGGAGTTTTTCACTTTAACGCATGTCTTATTTCAGTGAAATAGTTTGCGGTGCAAAAAGGAAAATCTATCTAGAAATTTTACCAAAGCAAATATTACAGAAAATATT
>JAUBNQ010000016.1:8422413-8433685 GCA_032353495.1 Ctenopoma kingsleyae
GTATTCCCATAGATACAGAGGAGGGATTTGTATTGCAGCTTTGCAAAGATGGGAAAGAGAGGGAGAAAAAGAGAGAGGGAGGGAGACAGAGTAAGAGAGAGAGAGAGAGAGAGAATGCATCATATTTCAGCGATGTCGAGTCAGCATGCGCATGTGATGCATGTGTTGATAGAACTGGAAATATTCAGAGGGCATGTTCCTGTGAACAGTTATGGCTTGAAGCTCTCTTTGAAGAAGCTGTGTGTGTGTGTGTGTGTCTGTGCATGTGCTGCCTCAGAAACACCAAGACTTGAAACTTTCTGTGTAATTAATGCATGCCATTATGACTGGAGACTAACTGGTTTCCTTCGCAGCGGCCATAAAATGTACCCTAACCTGTAACAGGTTTATGTTACTGTCCTCAACATGACCACAAAAAAAAATTGTGATTTGCCAGGAGATAAATATCAAACAGGAGATAATGGTAAATTTCAAATTACTAGATGTGGGTCAGAATTTACCAAAATTGCCAAATAAGTGGCCAATATTACTGGCTTATCACAAGTACATCACTGTCAATATCAGCCAATAAGAAATAAGACATTTCAGATATGTTTGAGGTCATTTAGAAGCTGCACTGTTCGATTATAATTTGTCCATCGCAGAGCATAAATATGTTTTTAACTGGAATATACTTTGTATGTATTGGTAACAATTCTTTATTATTCAGATTTAAAGGACCAATATCAATAATGTTTGTCTGAATGCTAACAAAACAAATCATAGTACATACATTAAGCTAGAAATTTTTAATAAAGGAATTCTTTGTCTTTCTCATAACCAAAATATATTGTGTAAATTACTGTATTCTGAACATGTTAAACCATAAATGTGAAATTAAACATGCCTGTGTTCCTTTTCTCTTAAATAAATGTGGTGTTGTATTCACATCTCTACAGCAGAGAACAGTCCTTTTCTGATTGGTGTTTCATTCTGGTGTCTTAAGATTTGATTGACTCATCAAACCTGAATATTTGAGAAGCTGGAAGCAACAAATGTTTAGACTTTTTCATTTAAAAACTATTTAACACACTTTCTCAGTGATAATTATTCATTTTGATGACTGATTATTCAATTCAATGAGAAATTGTTGAAGCTCTGGTTCCAACTACAAAAAAAACGTTTAGCCAAGCCCAGTGTAATCCCCGCAGCCTTCCTCACAGACTGCATACAGCCACAGTAACATCTGCTAGGTGCGGGAACCTGCAGGTAGCCTGAGAGGCAAAACCTGGGGCAAAAAGTCCACAAAGTTTCAATTAAACCCTTGCTATGAACACAGTTGTAACTGAAGAAAACTGAGATAAGATCAACATTTTTAGCTCAGAGCTTCTGTTTACCGGATTTTTAGAGCTTAATAGTAATTTTAGCAAACTAAAACTATGAAGAGTGAGTGAAAAAATATAACTAATTTTACTTAGTAGATAAAATGAAGATAGTAATCACTCCACAACTAACTTAAAAAAAAAATAAAATGAAAGCAGCATTTCTTCTCTTGTGTTTATTAGTATTATAGTATTTCAAGGCCCTTCACATTCACATAAGTGTTTCACATATTAGACCTTCCCTCAAGGTGCAGTCAGACAAGAATTCCCCTGGGTAGGGATGCAAACATAACTTCCAGAAGGTAGCACGGCTAACATTAGCTCAGAGTTGTAAATTAAACTGCGTTTTATTTCACATTTCACCGTTATTACCCTGGGTGGACAGCGGAGAACCTCAGAGGTCAATTGTCAATCAGAATGAACTGTGGAGTGAAGCAAAGAATGAGGATCAAGGCATGACCGGAAGCAAACGTGGGAAGCGCCTTTTGGTGTGACTGCATCTTGTGAAAAGTTCTGCACAAAAAATTGAATGTAAAAACATGTGAATGACAGTGTGTAGAGCCCTTAAATGTGTGTCACGTTTTCTCAAATTCTGTAGGCATTGAAATTTCCTACATTTATTTTCTGTAATTAGTCAGAATTTCCAAACCTGCACGAAAATACCTGACAGTCATTTCATCATACTGTGTAAAGTCAGTGAGCATTTTTTCAGACTAAAAAAAAATGGTTAAAACAGGACACTCAAGTAAGACATTGGAAAGATTTAACCTCCCATGTCCAAATGTGTGTTTTCTTAGTAAACAGGGGCAGATACCTGCAGCAGCCATGACTGCAGACACATACACAGTAGTGCTAAATGAATGGAAAATTGTGGTTTTGATTACTATCTTTTTTTTGTTTTTAGACAGATAATAACATACTGATGACATGACTTGTTCCATTAAATGAACAATAAAAAAAGAATGGGGAAAACATCAACAGATCTCCCAACACACCCATACAGTGTTCTTGAACTTCATTAAAATAAAAAAGGAACCTAAAATAGATCTTGAGGTATGGCCTAGTCAAATAACCACTGATTCCAAAATTTTTGTGCAATTTTGACAAAACCATTTATCATCAATTCACTAACCAGTACCACTGACTCAAAACAAACCGCACTGTCATCACTGGTGCTCTCAAGTGTCGCTTTTGTTTTGTGGTCAGTAACAGCCCAGGTCCGAGGTCTGTAACGCTGGCATCTGAGGTAAACGGGCTGAGGCAGCGTGTCAGCTTAACACACTAACAATGAGGCAATAACGTCATTCATTCATATTTGAGAGAAGTCCTGTCTCCATCTCAGCTTCATTCTTTCAATTTGTGCAAGCTCTCTGTGAGGATATGACAGGCTTCTTGTTGTTTCCCCAATATGGGAAAGTTTCTCTTGTTGCTAGGACAAACCTCACTCCTTCCCTTCTTACGATGCACATGGCTGAAATATTCTGGACTGTTTTTACTGTTCGTAACCTTGAGCAGTATTTCACCTCCATCACCCATTTAGTGATTAGAGCTGCTTCAGGTTCATGAACTCAAACTCAGTGTTCAGTTGAAACCTAGACCTGTGCCTTTGGGTCTCTGTGTGGCCCGGACGGGCTCGGTGATGCCCCTTCCCTCTGGACCCAGGCCCATCCCGGGGCTCCATCCCATGCTCTGCAACATGCGGTTTCCCATGTTGGTGTCAGGGATGGGCGGTGCGTTCTCCCCAACCACTCCTAAAAAACATTGGTAAAAAGGTTAGAAAAGAGGGAGACAGCTTCTGCACATATCATACAATGAGAAGTGTGTCAGCAATTTCAAGAAATCTAATTATATATTATATAATAGCATATGCTATTGGTTTGTTAATGTAGGCCTCGGACTAATCTAGATGGGGGCTTCTTCAATGAAATTTATCAGATTTACAAACACTGCTACAAAGGTGGCTCATATTCAGTTGGAAGCTAATTAGCAGAGACTTTCAGCTATAAATGAGGTGGAAAAGTAACTCTTTGATATATAAGCTTTGGGAAAAACAAGGTAATTAACAGCTAACTAGAGGTAAAAACATAAACAAATTTGCAAAAAAAAGACCACATCACAAAATTCACAAATGCCAATTACAAACAAACCTTAGTTAATTTTACTTAAGTTCTAATATCAGTGTTTATCTTTATTTCACATATTTGTGATTGTGTCTACTCTGTGGCACAGCCTCAGTGCACATCTCGGTGCCCTAACGGACACTACATTCAAACTCTTAAGCTCATCTGAAGACAATACATCTAAGTTAATGGAATTATGTAATCGACTTAGCCACATTTCCAGTCGTGTGGCAAATACAGTACATCCAGGGAGGAGAAGTACGCCCACGTTTGCAAACAGGTAGTGGTCATTCTGTCTTCACTTTTCCTGGAAGTTTGCAGTCTAGTCGCAGAGGCCGACCTACTACCCTTTATAATCCTGTCTTTATTTGTATGCAGTGCAGGTAAAGGCTGCCTGTTAATTTACACACACACACACACACACGATCAGGGAGTAGCAGGTGAGTCAAGCCAAATTGTGAGGATGTGAGGAAGTTTGGCAAGGCCTCGTCATTACCCTGCTGTGAGGTCGGCACCTGCTGTTCCTGAACACCCCAAATGCGTCTGGAGCAAGTATTCAACATGCTTGAAGTTTCCGGCACATGAATGTGTCACTAGCACATGAAATCAAACAGACAACTACCTTGTTACGGTCTTCAGTTAGTACGCCCTTTTACATACAATTATGGGTTCAAAGTGTAGATCATGACAAAGACAAGTGACTTCAGACTAAATATCTTGCAGTGCATTAGACATTAGGCTTGGTCACCTCTCTCTTCCTGTTGCAGAAGCATCAACTGGCCCAGTGGTAAAAAGAGTGGGGGGGGGTACACAAGTGTAACTGGCTAAGAGCTAATCCAGTATCTCTGCTCTGACAGCATGACTTAGCCAGCTGACTCTTGTCCAACAAAGCTTAAGAGGAAAGGGGGTTAGGAGCTAAAGCAGGCTTTAATAACGGAAAAGGAGGAGAGAGGGAGCATGAGAGACTACCTTCTCTCAATTAACCCTTTAAAAACCTTGTTTGAAACCCTTAATTCCTATCCCTGTACCTTGTGTTTACGTCAGTGTATGCGCGAGACAGAAGGTGAGGAGGAATGCAGGCTGGTGAACATACTGAGCTCCACAAAGAGGGGGTGGAGACTGAGAAAGAAAACGAGAGCCAAAAATACAGCAAAAGGGCCAGTTGGTAATAAGTGCCAGATGGTGTGTCAGGAGTAGCTAGGTGTGCGTTCAATACCTGAGGGTGCAATGGAACCGAGAGGGGCTGCTTTTCGCCTCCGCTTGACATCCCCTGTACACAGAGAACCAAGGTGCCCGCTGGTCTGTCTGCAAAATTAGTCAAGCAGGACAACAATATGGCGGCATTAGTTCGATCTAAAACAGCATAAGGAAAGGCACTCCTACTTGTGTGAAAATTAAACAAGATAACTTATCATGATTAGACTGAAGCAGAATAAAAATTGCTCCCACCTGCTGGCGGTTTTTACTGAGCAGTTCCTCCGATGCCCTCTGTCTGTCCGTGGGTCCCAGTGCAACTGAAGTAACAGTGACAGAACAAAGAGGTAAAACAAGTTCATGTTCACACAGTGAGCTGGTAATCTTATATATAGTGGACCCTTGCAATAGATCAAAATCTTAATGCAGCATTTTTGCATTTCAATCTATTTAAAAGGGAATACAATTAAGTAAAGAAGCATTGCTCACCTGTCCATGTTCTCTCCTTGAGCCTGAGCTAAACCACGGCCTGTTGGAGATATAATAGTGTAATTAAGGACCCAAATTCTCATCAAGGCAGCGTTCCAGAAGAAGAAACCAAACTGTTATTTATCATCATTTCTTGCCCTAAGTGAACTGTTGGCCCTGGTCCACCAGAGAAAGTTACAATAACAAAAAACTTTGTAGAATGTAAAGAGCCCACATTGGTCATTTATGTGCACATTTACATCTCTGGTGTATGTAGACATTGCATTCACTATGTTTTTGTTTTTTTTTACATTTTCCTGTTTTGTGGAAACCAGTGCTTGAATGGGCCATTTGAAATTTGCTCTCAAGATGACATCCTTTCAAGTATCAACGTATCAGTCCCTCCTCAGGCACGGCCCAAACACTGTCCACAACAACCTTGACCAACAACTCACAGTCCACCATTGTTTTTCCTTGCTACAGCAGACTCGCTCTGAAAACATCAAAACCATAGCAGCAGAACGCAAAGCACGGACAATGTTGAATGTAGCTACATTGGCTTCTATCGTACTCCAAAGCAGAAGAAATATTTGAGCTAATTACACAGCGGGACAGTGTAGATGTCCTGAAGACATCGTGTGAAATAATAAATAATAATAATAAACTATTTTTATCTGACATCATTATCACTTGTTGTCTCTGCTGCTACTACAGAGTTTCTGTGAACCTGCTGCTGTGTCTTTGTAACTCACAGCATGTCTGTGTTTTGTTTTGTTTTTTCATTTCAAACTTCACAATTGTCCCAGGCTCATCTGCAAAGAGGCAGGGAGGCAGAAGCACCACCTCAAAACCAGTTGTTTGTGAGAGGGTCTATCCGCACACATATTCATACTTGTTACCCACTACACGGATTTTTAGCATGAAAATTTACAGGCACATTTTGGAAACTCCAAGGACCTGATTTTTAAGGTAAGATGTTACTCCCCAAAAGCAGTATAATATGAGCTGTGTCAAATAATGTCTGTGTAGAACATACTGTGAACTGAATTCCAGTTTACTGTGCTTTTATATCGTGTTGGTGAAAACTATTATATTGTGTATTTAACGCTGCTGTATGTAAAAACCAAATGTGTGTACTATGGTTGATGTATGAAGGTAAAGCTCAGATTAACTCAGATTTAACCATCTAATACACACTGTGGCTTTATCCTTTACTGGTACATTTCATAAGACAAAATGCAACTCCAAAGTGCTTCATTAGTCTAAGTGTAGATTGCAAAAAACATTCTGTCACAGTTAACAGATCTCACTCACTCATGAGAGTCCTGGGTTTGCCTGCTCAGTCTGTCACTGAAGCCTTGGCTGGAGCTTCCTTGCAACCCTGCCTCAGATGCCTGCTGGTTTCCATGGAGACGACTCAGTCTGGCCTGAAAGCCTGGCAAACACAACTCTGGTGCATCAGTAATAAATTCCTATAAAAATTACTAAACTATTATTAAAATAATAACATTAGTTTGAGCAATGTAACTGTTAAAGGACTAGTTCACCAATTTTTAACTTGCTTCCTATGGTTCTAGTTTGGTGCACACATGCATAGTTATACTAAACTTTCCTCTGCTTTTCCTGTATTAAAATATGTCTCTATATGTATATTTTAAATGAAAACTCCTCCAGGTCCTCAAAGCAGAGATAATACCATTTACATACGTATACTCCCCAAAGCAGTCTGAAAATCTGTGAACTTGCCCTTTAATAGGATCTTGTTCCCAGTATATTATCTACGACACTCTGACACATTGCCTTTTTTGTGAGTGTGAATTGTTTGCCTCCCACTGGTTACAAATGAGACTGCAACAACACTGTACAATTTATGGGACTGTACATTTCCACTGAGCCCAAAATCCTCCATTAACATCAGTCATATTGTATGTATACAAAGTATTTACACATAATTTATACATATTATATGTAGAAACACATACTGCAGCTATCAGGCCAGCCATTTCACTCGTCCCCACTAGTGTGCAACCTACCTCTCTGTGCTCCAGGGCTCATGAGTGGGAAGGATCCCGTGAGGATGCTGTTAAAGACAGGGTCAGCTAGGTCCAGCTCCTCTGACCCCGTCTCTCTCTCCCACCAGGGAACCACCCCAGCTATTCCACATGCACCTCCAGGCCCTGAGACAGAGCCTGGCTCACCCTCGTAGAACCAGTCGCTTTGTTCGTCGTCACCTGCAAGAGAGAGGACCAAAAAATGTGACCCCAGGTTCAAGAGCACTGATACAGGTATATTAATTGTGTGATTACAACTTTTTTAGAGTATGATGCAATGTTAGTATAATGTTAAAATAAAGTTACAGACAGCATTCAAGCAATAGCAAGTGTCAAGCTCTTATATCCTTACTTGCATCACACCAGCAAAGTGTAGTAAAACAAAACACAGGACTTTCAATCTAATCCACAAAAGACAAAAGTGATTAAATACCTTGTCTCCCCTCATCATTGGTGTAGAGGCCACCATCACTGCTGTTACTGACACTACTGGTTTCACTACAAAGAAAAAAGCAGGAAAAAGATATTATAAAATACACTGAAAAATGTTTTTGTCGTAAAGAAGCCAATAACTGTCTACAGGAAGAAACATAAGTAGCTCACAAACACCATGGGCTGAGTATTACTCTGTATTCGTTTTTGATGATAATGATGATTTATTAAGTTAATTATACACTACTTATACTTTTTAAAGGCATTTCTACAATAATGATAAATTTGATCTTAACAAAATAAAGGCGTAAAACTACATTTGTCTGAAAAAAATAGTTATACTGTCTGATAAGAGAAAACAGGATGATGTAAACATCTCACACCAGCATTTCATGACTGTTTCTGATAGTCAGTGAAACAGACATTTCTGTCAATTCAAAATAATTTTAATATTTGACACTCAGGCTCACAAATAACAGTACTTTCTTTCTGTTGGCCCACAGACTCACACATACCTGTGTGCCCAGAATACAGAAACAGAGACAGTGGGGTGCTGGAAACCTAGGACACAAAAAAAATGCAAAACTCAAAACACTAACCACCTGTCACTCATGTCCTCGTCCGAGCCTTTCTGCTCCTCCAACTCCATCTTATCTTTGGAACCTTCTGTTGGTGAAGAAATGGGGTCCTCACTCTCCACCACCACCCCTTCATCAGCAGCCTCAATGCCCAGTCTGTGGGTGGCTAACTTCCTTTTCTTCACCCTGTTCTTCCCTCCTGCTGGTCCCACCAGGCTGCCTCCACAGAACTCCATAGCACCTCTGCTCTCACTTGCACCCAGTCTGTGCAGCCTGCCACCAGCGCGGGGTTTGGGGACAGGTGGAGGCCCGAGCATTGTAGAGGAGGGAGGTTCTGGTTCTACCGGTGGGTCTACAGCCATACGTTTGACTTTACGTCGCCGTCTGAGGCTGCGAGTTCCCTCTGCAGACCCCAGGACAGCCAGGTCGTCTGGCCAAAGCGGTCTCTTGCCTCGCACCATGTCAGCTGTGAGGGGGGTGCGCCGTTTGGGGCCAAGTTGTTCATCTGAGTCACTGTTGTCACGGGCATGGCTGTTGGCAGCAGAGACACCTCCTATACTGGCACGATAGTCCTGCAACAAATGTCGGTGTGATGTCATGTTGTGAAAGTAACAAAAGGACTACCTTGTTCAAGACGTACGATTCACTGCCGACTTGATTTAAATATTTCAAGTAATGAAGGGAAAATAAATTAAATTTCAGTCTGATTATCACGCTAGCAATAGAGGAGGATACAATGTCCAATTTATCTGCTTCAGGTTGGCAACAGAAGAAAAGAATTATGTTTCTTTGGACATATTCACTAAGTGATGCTGTAATAAAGAAGTAGATTTCTGGCACACTTTGTTTTCTTTTCTTGTGTTCTAAAAAAAGTGAAGTACGCAACACTTCTAGATGTCTTTCTAGATGTCTCAAGGCGGTTCGTTGACAGAGGGTTTTTAAACTAATATGAGTCACATCACCTCACCTTGTGTTCTTCCACACTGGACTCTGAACCCTCACTCAGGTGGCCCGTCTCCCAGGGTGGGTGCGGGTTGTCGGAGCGCCGTTTTCTACCTCTACGCTTCCGAGCCTGCCTCTTCAGCAGACAGCCCACTGCCAGTGCGTGATCACCTCCATCACCAAAACCACCACGAGCAGCTTGCTCTGAGCTCTCCTCCAGTGCTGATACCAGGTCATGGACCAGCTCGTCCATCGTCCGGCGAAAGTGCCTGAGGTGGAGGAAAAAGTGGTAATGTTACTTATACAAAGGTGACATATAAATGTGTTAAAGTACACATATATACAATATCAGCAAGACAACTATAGGGGCTACTGGATTATGTATTGGCATAGGAGGCTGTACAAACCAATCTATATATGATTTGTATGTTGCCACAGGCGAGTGAGGGGCCATCGCTGCCTACATCCAAACGCCTTAATGTTAACTAGATTAGCAGAGGACTGAGATGGCCACCGCCAGTGCTAGATATGAGTAGGTTTACTATGAAACTCACATATTACACATTTTTCGTCTTTTCATCGAGCAAAGTAAAAGCCAACACCCCACTTGACATAGGATTTACTGCTCCAGTACTTACGTAAACCTAACTACTAAATCTTCAAGAGCTCAAATTAAGAGCCTGCGATGTATTCACCAAACTCGTCTGAAATGAATACTGTTACTTTACTTTAGTTAACAATTATTAGCTCCGTAAGCTAACGTTTGCTGCTAACTAGCTAGCGCTAAATACAACAAACGTCCAACTATCACTAAAGCTAATTAACTGCCATAAAGTGTCAACATAGGTCCCGTCGTATGTGGTAGTTAGAACGACTGACACGGGAAAAAAAACAACAAAGAGACCTTTCGATATGTCGGATTAGCTTTGCTGCTAGCCAGTTAGCAGTGCTAGCTCCCTAGCCGGCGGAATTACGAAAGTAGAGTGGACGTGAACAATATGTTACGTCTCCGTGATTTCAAAGACCACCTACCAGCCGGTTCCCGCTTTGCCGATGGTTTTTAGATTAGCTGCACGGAACATTAAAGCCGTAAAATGCCAGATACCTTTAGCCAGAAACAAAGGATAACCACTGACATACCACAGACACCATTATGACACAAAAGCTAACTATCAGCTAGCTGGATCAATATGCGACAAGAGGAGGACACCGTGAAAGCAGCAAGAGGTAGTCTGCTGCATTCAGGTGCTGCAGGAAAATTCAGTATTCGCATTATGGAATTTCAGGCCTATAGCATATAAATATTAATAATAATAACGTAGCCTATTTTGCCTTTGTGTCTGTTTAATTTATGGTTTTCATTTTCTTTTCACTATGGTAGCCTACTACTTCATACGAAACTAATGTAATTTATATTTATATCAATATCACAGACATATAGTAGAGCATCTCTGATGAAGACAATGACCAAGAGCACTGCAAGATAATGAGCTCGAGTAAAACAAGTACTTAAATCTTGTGTTAAGTTAAAAAAAATTATGTTATCATTAAGTTATCATTACCAAAGTACAACGTTATCTTTGAAAGTCGGAGTTTAATGCAGCAAGTGAAGGCAACTCCATACCCCATATTTCCAATTTCACGTGTATTTACTTTGAACGTTGGGGGGCGTTGTAGTCCACAATTTTAAAAGCTTCACAGCAGTGATGGATAGTAGGGTTTTAAGCAACATACTGAAGGTCACCAGTTCAAACACATCAGTGACATCAGTGTCATATTAATTACAGAAGTCCCTAGAAGAGTAACTGAGTATCACTGAGACTTGGACTTTACACCATGCGACAGGTGCTCTGGTCTTGTTGCTGTGGTGTGAGTGTCAGTGATAGCACCACCGTGGTCAAAATGAACAACAACAGGTGTCCCACTCTCTGTGTTACCTAATGAGAAATCTGGAAAGTGAAAGAAACTAAATTAGGAGGTAATTTGTCGTATTGGTGCGTAATAATCTGTAATACACTGCTCAAAAAAAATTAAAGTAACACTTTTTTTTCAGAGTGTAGTATCAAGTCAGTTAAACTTCTGGGATATTGATCTGGTCAGTTAAGTAGCAGAGGGGGTTGTTAATC
>JAUBNQ010000016.1:8447653-8460052 GCA_032353495.1 Ctenopoma kingsleyae
TGTGTGTGTGTGTCCTCTCACAGGGAGGTGATTGAAAAGAAACCAGAAAAGTTCAAGGTGGAGTGCCTCACTGATATCAAGAACCTCTTCTACCCCAACAAACAGCCTTTCTATGCAGCATTTGGCAACAGACCAACGGTACACACAATTTGATGTTGTTTTTTGATTGGACCTTTTTGTTGTTGGTTTTTGCATAAATGCATGCAGTTTTTTTAGAAAGTTTGGATCTGCAGTACATCATATATTACTATTATATTTTTAGGATGTATATTCCTATAAAGAAGTAGGAGTACCACTGAACAGGATTTTTACAGTTAATCCCAAAGGCGAGCTGGTGCAGGAGCATGCCAAGACCAACATCTCATCGTAAGTCCCATATCATATCTAGTTTATCATCCACGCTGGGGGAAATTTTGTAAAGACTTTAAACTGACTGAATGTTGTATCCTCCTCTCCTCCATTCAGTTATGTACGTCTAGGTGAGATCGTGGACCATGTGTTCCCCCTGAAGGTGCGAGCCTCCTCCTCAGACTTCCCGTGCTCAGACACCTACAGCCACTTCACTTACTGGAGGGAGCAGCTCCCTCAGGTGGATCATCAGGGAACTACACCTCCACAGACTCCCAGCCCCAGCAGCTGACTACCTGTGGTCTATTGACCATCTTGTGTAGTTGACAGAGCACTGATTGATAAGTAGTGGCTTCAGAAGTAGCAGTCATTTGGACATTTGATCGTTACGTGTGTGTGTGATATGACATTTTAGATTTGTGTAGAGGATGGAGCACTTTTTAGTCACACAGCACAGTGTAGGTTAATGCTGTGCTGCCAATAACGCATGAATGCAAGAGCACTTTCATCAGAGATGGTCTCTGTGGCCATCTCGCTAGATGTATGTATATGAGAGATTATAGTTATTTATTCAGGCAGCTTAGCACATTTATTGTTCTGGAGAGTGTGTTGACACTATTTACAGTTACATATTGTGTTTATCACACAATTTATTTCTGGCATGTGTTCAGAAGTGCTTCATACTTCACTTCATATACTTCATTTCTTACTGTGAACTTTTTTTTAGTCAAGTAATAGATTGTCAATCATGCAGCCTAGTTTCATTTTAAAGTAACATACACTATGTGTTATTCGGTTTGAAACAAATCACTCAAGTCTTTATTATATAGTGATCATTTAAGTATTTATTATATAGTACTCTAAAGTGTAGTGCAGAACACAATGAATGTGCATACATATTGAATACGAATTGTTGCTGAAGAGAACAGAAATCACAAACTCATCGGTGTCTGTATGTGTGAGATGAACTGCCGCATCATTTTGTTTTTCTATCCAAATCACAGCGTGTATGTGTCATTACTGTGGAGGCCACCGTGAAATCTATTTTAACTGTCTGATACACTTAAACTTCATACAGAAGTAAGCTGATCATCTTTGTGACTGTTACAGTATGTGTTTCACTCTCTAAGCTTATGCTTAGACACCTAAAGTACGCTTTGTCTATTTTATAAATCACCAGATTACAAATGAATGAGACAAATATTAAGCTCACCTGTTGGTTACTTTACTGTATTGGTTACTTTACTGTATTGTTAATGCCATTTGTCATGTAATATCTGTCATATCTTATCACATCAAGAGAGGACAGTACACCACAGTATTAAAACAAACATTTCAACATTTTCTCAGTTACAGTCACAGGTGATATGAGGTCATTAATATGAGCTGCTGTCATGATCATCTACCCAATGTATCAGTGGGTTTATTGTGAATGAAACCATCTGAACAGTATAACAGTATAGAAGTATTTATGTGTATATAATGGTTTAATGCTGTTATTCTTTCCAAGAAAGAGCTAAAAAGAACCTGAAAGTGTTTTATTTTTGCAATAACTGTAATAAATTGCTCCTTTATTCTCTCCTTCCCTCCTGTTGACCAGTTCATTGATATATTGGTGCAATCACTCAATAAACAAGTGCTTTGGTAAAGCAGAGAATGTGTGTTAATATGCCATTGATGATTCCTGCACTGTTTTATAATAACTGTGATTGAATAAAACTCTCAACGGAGACTACGAGTGTTGACTGATGGAGGATTCAGGCTGAAAGGGTGCAGGTTTTCCTGGTTAGGCCTGATATGTCAAGTCTACATGCTCATTAACTGTTTTTCTGCAGTTAATTTAGGGGTTAAGTGGATTTTGATTATAACCTTCAGCATCAGGAGAACTGATTGAATTTCTGGTTCTGTAGCAGGTGCAATTTGGGGGTAACACCTTAATTTTTTTTTTTTTTAGCAAATTATCCCAATGTGCCTCCTTTCTCTGAGCCTGAGCCCCATCTGCACCCCATTCAACAATTTCCAGTCTGCGTCCAACAACAATTTTCAGAAGATAGATGTGCCTAAACACATAGTTCTTTTCTGCATGTAGCAGAACTTAGCTGTTCTCAGTTCCACTTTGCTACATAACGCTGCACAGCAGCGTGGAGGTCACTGCAGAGCAAAGCGGCTGCACGACACAATGTGCGGGAGGAGTTTCCGAAACCCGGCGACACCATTGGCTCGGCCCATCGGGCGCTTCACCCTCTCGAAGCTGTAACGAAGGAAGCTTTGGAGGACAGATAGAGAAAACGAAAGCCGAGGAGGACAGCCGCCTGCGGAGGGCTGAGTTTGTTCCTGTAAAGCATGGCGAACACAGTAAGAGACATGTCAGCTTCTTTGTCAGTGGGTTTCTTTTCATCCACAGCACTTGTTGCATCTTTAACATGCTTTCTTCGTAAGTATGCGCTTTAAAAGTTAACGTCGACTATAAATTATTAAGTATATGCAGGAGTTTAGGAGACTGAGCACAATATATTTGATGCGTTTGCTGTTGCCGGACTTAGAGCTGAGACCATTGTTAAGCTGCAAGCTGTGCACAAAGCGTCCAGTAAAGACGAGGAGAAAAAAGCTGCAGAAACTTTGGCCTACTCAGTCCAACATCCACTAAGTAGATGTTGCTCAATATGTTGATGCCAACTTGAACCGGTCATAGTGCACATTGCACAGTACAGAGCACACTACAGATTTGCGCATAACTGATGTTGATGTTTTAATGCGTACAGCCTAATATTTTCTATTATTGCTTGGTGTAAAACTCTGAATGTTTAAATATTCTGTTGGGTTTTTTTTTTATTTCAAACGTTTATCCACTGAACATCTCCTGCTTCATTCACAGTGTTTTTGCTTTGGAAGTTTGGAGCCTTTAATTTTCTACATCACACTGGTGTAAGTTGGCATACTAGTTCATGATGGGCTTACATCGTGATGTTACAGTGGGTTTGTATGTAGAGTCTGTGCACACGAAGGTACTTTTTAATAAATGAATAAGCTAATAATGATGGAACCAAACTGTCAAAGTATCCACATTAAAACAATGTTATGTGCAGGTGGGCTTGACCCACAGCTGGAATTTTCCAAACTAAGTTTTAATTTCTCTTTCTCTTTCGTTGATCACCACAAAGCAGAGTCATGGGACATTTTATGTAACAGCCTTATTTGTCTATTAAAGATTTCAAACTTAAATGTATGCATGTTTCCCTTCTGCAGTATAGGGATTCAGGCAGAGCAGGCCTGGAAGATGAGGAAGCATTCGTGGATATATTGGAGGAAAGGAGAAGCAGCAGTGATCTCGGCCATGCCCTCAGGACCTTTAACCCCCACCCATACCAAGGAACCGTACCTTGTTCCACAGCTGAACTCAACAAAGCTGTGCTGGAGTCACAGTATCTTCGCTACATGGCCAGAGAGGTGTCTTTTTAAACACTGTTGCAAAGACATGTCGTACTACAGAATAATCAACGTGGACTCAGCCTTCTCTCTGCATTCCTCCACAGATCGCCATGGAGATGGGATCGTCGGTGGAGGAGGTGAGAGAGGACGCTTGCGGGATTTTGGAGGAAATGTCTCAAAACCTGCAGCTGGGTTTTATCAGGCTGATGGCATTCACGCTCACCAAGGTGTTAAAGAGGCTCTTCACCAGCATCTATGTCAACATGGAAGGACTCAACATGGTCAGGAACAATTACAAATCTGTACTGTACACTGAAAAACACCAAGCATACAGACATAGGATGACTGTCCACTAAAATTTACTTCAAATGAATTGTTTGTCTAGGTCTCTGTAGTCAGTTTCTGTGCTAAACAGAGCTAATCATCTCCCACCTTTAGCTTTGTATTATACACATACATTATTAATGGCACCTTGTTGGCACATAGTTTTTTTACTGAAAGTAGTAGACTTTTAATCCATGAAATAGTGAGAAGTGTGTTTAATTGTGATTAGCGAATTAGTGGCTTGCTTTTCATTGGAACAGACTTATAAGTAGACAGTCATATAATGATAGATTTTAAATATAAATACCAGCAGAACTGTGATGTAGTGGTTAGCACTTTTCCGGGTACTCCGGCTTCCTCCCACCATCCAAAGGCATGCTTGTTAGGTTGATTGGAGACTCTAAATTGCCCATAGGTGCAAAAGCGAGGGTCTCTGTATGTCAGCTCTGTGATAGACTGCTGACCTGTCGAGGGTGTACCCCACCTCAGGCCCAGTGACAGCTGGGATAGGTTCTAGCACCCCTGCAACAGTTAAGAGGACAAGTTGTTAGGTTAATGGATGGATGGATTTTCTGTTGTCTCTGTGACTACAATACAAATGGACTGATACTGATGCAGGGTTTTCATATCTCTCTTTTCTCCTGAAACAGCTCCAACAAGTGATTCAGGAGAGTCCTGTGATTCTGATGCCCAATCACAGGAGTTATGTGGACTTCTTAGTTATCTCTTACATCCTGTTCACATACGACATCCCTATACCTGTCATTGCTGCAGGAATTCGCAAGTATCTATTTGAATTAAAACAGCAACATGTTATTACAGCCATTTATTACTGTTTAGCATCAAAGTGTGACTACAGACTTTGACTTCTCTTTTTCTCTGTTGTTTGCCTCTTCTCCCTCTAAAGCTCTTGCAGGGATGAAGATTGTAGGAGAGATACTCCGTCGCTCTGGAGCTTTCTTCATCCGACGAGCCATCGGCTCTGACAAACTGTACTGGGCAGTGCTGTCAGAATACGTTAAAACCATTGTCAGGGTATGAAATGATAATCTACTCCATCGGGCATACCAAAGTCACAACTGTCATACCTATTACATTACATTACTTCAGCTTGTTTGGGTATCATCAAAAATTGTTTGGACATCAGCTGCTGTGTTTAACCGTCTGCAAAGAGCACTACCAACACTTTATTCTGTTTTCTGTAGAGAGGCTATGCTCCACTGGAGTTTTATGTGGAAGGTTTTAGGAGTCGCTCACTCAAGTCTCTGAAGCCTAAGTTAGGTGAGTCCCCTGCATGTTAACATTGTGTATGTTAGTGTGTGTCCCATGGCAGGAACATGTCTGAAAATGTAGAGTTACACTATTATTTTATTTCATTGTTGTCATTATACTTTATTTTGTTATTGTCTCGGTTTTTTTTACACTGTATACACTGTATGTGTATCTGTATGTGTTTGCAGGTATGATGCACATGGTGCTGGAGCCCTACTTTAAAGGTGAAGTGTTTGACATTACATTGGTGCCCATCACCATCAGCTACGACCGGGTACTGGAGGAGTCACTGCTTGCCCACGAGTTACTGGGTGTCCCTAAGCCCAAAGAAAGCACTGTGGTATGCTGCGGCTCCTTTATTCAAGTCTGCAATAAATCATAACCTCTCTACTTTCCAGCTTTCACTGAGGTGTAAAACAGTTCATAGTGAAGGTTAATTGGGTTCAGATGAAGCTCACTTTCCCATTACCCCAGCCTTTTCTGAATCATTGCTAACATGTAATTTCATTTATTAAAGATGTAAAAATCAGGAGTATAAAAGTATTTTCTCTTGTGTACAGGGTCTGCTGAAGGCTAGCAAAGTGCTCCAGGAAGATTACGGCAGCATGTATGTGAACTTTGGTCGTCCCCTGTCAGTCAGACAGTTGTGTCAGGGCAAGATAAACCGCTGCCAGTACAACCTCATGCCCAGGTAGAAATGTTGTTTATGAATCGCTGTTCAGGATTATGGAAACATGAAACATTAGTTTGATTTCCACTTTTAGCTACAAACCAAGCTCTGCAACATTATTATTATTTTTATTTATCTGTTATTATATTTTCTGCAAATGTTACTGTATCTGCCTACATCTGTGTTCAGTGCTGCGTGTAGTTCTGGTTAATACTACAAAAATACTATCATTATGGCTTAATTCATTCTTTTTTGGTAGCAGCAGCCATGTAGTCATTTTTTTTCCATTCACAGTTTGACCGTGTCCTTTCTTTCTTACTTCTCACTTTTTTTTTCTCCCTTTGTTTCTATTCACAGAGATTTTCCTCAGAAGCCAACTGCAGAGGCCCAGGACTGTGTGAGTTGGCTGGCACACCTGATGATACGAATGCAAGAAGAGGGCTCCATGATCAGCCCTTGGTCTCTGATGGCCTGCTTGTTGCTCCAGGCTCCTACCACAGTCTTAACCAAAGAGGGCCTGTTGTGGCATCAACTCACAGAAAAAACCCTCTGGCTCAGGAAGCTGGTTCTGGACTTTGGGGGTCATCTGAATTGGCCTGGTGAGTGGGGAATGGGAATTGGTCTTTTTCATAGTTTTATATGATTTAAGTTTTTCTTTTATTTAATGTAGTACAAATGCAGCCGTATCAGGCCTGAGCACACGAGTGGGATCAGTGTTAAGCTGTCCCTACGCTGGTCTTTCAATGAGGCTTACTTACACATCCCTTGAATGACCAGTAGGGGGCTTTTGCATATTGCATTACAACTGGACCAGATAAAGTTGATGCAGAGAAAAGTAACTGTAGTTTCCCTCCTGTTAAATCTGCCAGGGTCTCACCTCAGGACTCCAAAGGCTCCTTCAGCCTGTTCGGAGGTAGATCAGACAGATTAGATGAATGTGAGTTGGCACAAGCATTCAGGTTCACTTAGGAGATGTTCAGTGGATTAATGCACTTTAAGTAACTTATCCTAAGAGGACCCCAATGAACTGTCTCACTTTACGTGTCTCGTGTGTGTGCAGATGCACGCAGGCAAGAGCACACACACACATACGCAAAATATTCAGAGGATGACGCAATCCTCTTATACTCTAAATTATCTATTGAAAAAAAAATAATGTGGAGGTTATTTTCTGCAGGACAAGTCCCGGACTCAGACGTGATGTCGTCCTCCGTGGCCCTTCATCGCTCCGTAGTTCATCGTAAAGCAGGGCGTGTTTACCTGGTTCAGGAGGAAGGGCCAGCGAGGAAACATCCAGTCAGCACAGAGGAAGGTATCATCAGGACAGGAGCGATGATGCTGATGCTGGCCTCCTATAGGAATCAGTCGCTGCATGTTTTTGTGCGCCCTGCCTTGCTGGCCTCAGCCATACACATCACAAAGAGCACACAGACTGGTGAGGGTTAGACGCTACATAGCCATACACAATATTTCTTGCAGCTAACACACTGAGTTTCTCTTTAAAGGATGTGCTGTAAACATTTTCTTCTTCTCCACTGTTCTGTTCACAGATGAGCTCTTCACCTTCTTCTGCTTCCTACAGGACGTCTTCTCCTATGAGTTCATCTTCATTCCTGGAAAGTCATCTCAGGTAACAGCCTCATCTGTCAGGGAGCAGCTTTCTCTGAGCATCTCAGGACAAAAAATTGTAAAGCTTTTAAGCAATGTAAGAAATAATTTAAATCAAGTGGCTAAATGGGCTGGCAGGCTAAGTGCTTGAAGTCAGAATATAATCCCAACTAAAATCATCCTAAAACAAAAAAGTGTAAAAAAAAAACCTGTTATCTGGCCAAAATAATAAAAAAGAAACAAAACAAAAATCCAAGAAACAATTTTTCGATTGATATTGTGTTTATCTGACTGTTAATATCTGTTTTTACATCCATCAATCAGGACTTTGAGGAAGCATGTTCCCTCCTGAAGAAATGTGAAGCAGTCCACATTAGACAGCAGGAAGTGACAGTGTCCGAAGCAGGGATGAAGGTGTTCTCTTTTCTACGGGCGCTGCTGCAACCTTTCATAGACTCATATCAGGTCATTTGACTGCTGTACACTGAGACTGAGACACAGAGACTTAATTTTCCATAAAGTTTTTAAAAATAACTAGTGATTCTCATTAAATATCTAATCAGTGAAACATTTCTTTCATTTTGTTTAATAAAAAATACAAATTTTCTTCTTTGCGTTTATGTTTTCATGTCCAGGTGATGTTCAGGTACCTTTCTGAAGAGAGAGTTCATGTGTTTACAGAGAAACAGTTCCTACCTGCTGTGAGAAACCTGGCCTCAAAGCTCATCCTCTCAGGTAAAACAGAAAGTGGCAGAATTGCCCTCTGACCTCTTGAATCATCTCCAGCTGTGAAAGTCATCAGTTAATTTCTCCTGTGTTTATTTCTGTGCCTTGCAGGTGATCTTCACACCTATGAAGCCCTTTCATCTGATCTACAAAAAAATGTTTTGTCAGCTCTGCGAAGGCTGGAGGCTGTGACAAAGTTGAGTGGGTGAGTAATGAGATTAACCCCTGCAAAGCTGTTTGGTTTTAAGCTCATTTTCTGTGGTGGTTTAGAAGCTGTCTGCTGTTTCTGATGCCAGGGTTATGCAGGTTGAGGATCTCCATTTTGTTTTCTCATCACAGGTCTGAGGAGAATGAATACAGAGTGAACAAAGCAGTTGTTGGAAGAATTGGAGACATACTGTGTAAGCTGAAACATTTTGATAAATACTAGTAGTGGGTTTTGCAGATCAATGTTTTGATCTGTTCTTCCTAGATCTCTCAAACATATCTTTTGATTGCATTATAAATGTCATCAGCAGGTGCTTAGGATATAGTTTTTGCATTTGCTTGTGTTTAACAGCAGCCTGAAGGATTTTTTTCCCTTTCTTCTCTCACTGTAGCTGGGAAAATCCCTCCACAGATGCTCCAGACTACACCTGACGCAAGACTTTAGTCTCCGTTGGAACAAATCCACCTTCAGAATCAGCCCACACTCCTACTTGATCCCTCTGTCCTTTCCTGCTCCTTCCACCTCATCTTTCTCTTTTCTCTCTTTTCCTTTGTGCCATCAGTAGAATTACACTCTGCACTTTGAGTTTTCAAATATAATACTTTATCTTGGATCTCAGTGGCCAGACTTAGCCCACCTGCGTTCCACTCTTAAACGTTCGGCATCTCTGTGTCCCTGCTCTCACACTTTCCAGATCAGACAGGGCTAAATAAAGATACAAACACTTTACACACATGGTGACCCAAAGGTGACAATACTGATTTGGTTTGATTGATCAGATTTAGTTGATGACGAAACACGTGAGTTATGATTTAATTACACTTGATTGTATATAATAATGTAGCAATAAAGACCATACACATAAATTCTCTAACCAATCAGAAGAAGTGGTGTTTCATTTGTTTCAGGCATTTATTTCAACTTCTTTACATATCAATAAATGTAAAACAGATGTAGCAAAATGCACCATATGTGTTTTATTTTTTCCATACATAATTATTTCTTTTCTTATTCTGTTGGAACTATTCCTTCAGCAACACTGGGTGGAAACCAGAGGTCAAAGTTCAACCTTCTCTCGTCTCTGCAGCCAACTCAATGCTCTGTGTGCACCTGTAATCCCCTCGCCAGTTAGAAGAAGGCCTCTCATGTGCCAGAGAACCAGTAAATTATTTTACTGGGAGAAAGATTATCTATACACAGGTGGCACATCGACCTTGATGCGTAAAGCGCTGACAGGGTCTTGACAAAACACAGAAATGTATTCCAAAACTTTAGAATTAAGCTTTTTCTCGCTCTCTTTGGCTCTGTGTCGCTCCTTGTCCCATCTCTCCTTCTCGCCGTTCATTTGAGAGAACAGGTTAATCTGGATGGTACGCAGCGTTGCTGCCAGGACGTAGAAACCACCTTGGAGCATGTGACAGAAGGCGGCACCCACACTCAGCGCTGCGCCCATCAGGTTGGGCACCGTCTCACAAACCACACACATGCCCTCCAGAAAGTGCAGCGTGCCTTTCTTGGCCTGAGACTGGCCTTGGTGGAGGTAACCGTGGGCAGAAGGGTTTTGCTGGGCATGGCTGACCAGGTATCTCCCACAGTCGACGAAGTGGGTCACAGCTCTGCGCAGCGGGAGCAGGGCCAGGTACAGGTGACAAGCAGCTTTGGTCAAAGCATGGAAGAGCAGCCGCAGCTCAAGCACGGCGTTGCCTAAAGATAAGAAGGCAGCGGGGTCAGCTGGAGTCTAATTTAACACTGTGGCTAATGTCAGCAACCATTACAGCGTCTGCTACTAGATTAACGTCCGTCAACAGCCATGTGGGTGGCTGGTATCACCTGAGCACGCAAAGCGAATGGCTCAGCGCGTCATTACGCGCCTGGCTACACAGGGTCTGTCCACAAAAGGACCGAAATTAGAAAACTTTTAGTCTGAAAGAGAGGCTTAAAATTCTATTTCCCTCTATTGTAGTTTCATCTTTCGCAGTGTAATGTCTTAAGATAATAATTATCAATCACAAGTATCATTAGAGTAATCTCAAAAATGCAAAAGAAAAAAAACTTATTTAAAAATTGAATTGTCACCGAGAAATTATGAGGTGGTATATAAAGAATTGATGTAAAAAAAAACTGCACCCAACTGTTTTCATGAATCACATGATGACATTACATGACTGCAACACTCTCGTTTATTCTTGTTAATATCAATTTGGAGAAACGTGCGTAAATTTTAAATAAGGTCATGATCCCTACACCTACGATATCCCTGTATGCATCCAACACTTTCCACACCAGCTCTTGTCAATATTGCAATGGATTGATGCTTTAATAACTTAAATCTTTAATAACTTAAAAATCTTACAATATATTTTAATATATTAATATATTATATATACTGCGGCGCAACCCTTTAAATCTACGGCTAGATACACTGCGAAGTATTTCTTTCTTTAGGTTGTTAATTTATGAAAGCTAGTTTCACCACATGGTTGCACACCGATGCCACAAGTTCCTGAAAAGCTTTCAAATTTGAACTCACCGTCTATAAAGCAGAAAATCCAGAGCAAGGCAATACTCGCTGCCAACGACGTCCACCAATCCATGTAGCCTCCCCCGTCCTGCGCTCAGCAACAAGAAGAAAGAAAGTGAAACCTCCAGGTTATGATGTGGCCAAGTCCCGTCCTGCTTTCATGTGGCTAATGCCTAAACATTAAGTAGTCGCATCCTCCGCAGGAGTCCGACTGTCGCAGCCTCCGCGGAACACCTTCAAAGTGCCAACACGCGCATTAACACCAAGACACTTCAACCCTTTCACCTACTGCACTTTATAATAGCAGCTTTAGGCCCGACGAAGGTGATCAGACATGGACCTTGACGTCCTGACCTGTATGAAGTTACAGGACTTAAAATTTTGAATGATTGCACCTGATTGTTTAATAAAAAAAACATCTTTTTTTTTTTTTTTTAACCAGCCTGTATATCTACAAAAAGCATGTCTTCAGAACTATAAGTTTGATCTTGAATGACATTGGAAGTCGTCATCTGGGCACTTTTCTGCCTTCTGGCTTGAAATATTACTCAGTATCCTGCTTTTTGTAATATGATTTGTGTTGAATTTGCTTTTCTTTTTAAGCTCTTATTTATTTTTATTAATATTAGGCTCCACAGGGTCAGTCAGGGTCAGTCAAAGTTAGTCAAAACACACGTGAGCGCCAGACAAGGTGGGAGCAACCTTCCCTAAAATAGACACAGTACAGCCTGGAATGGAGCATAAACAAAACTAAAAGGATTATTAGTAATAATAATAGTAAAATAAATAATAACATATAAGCAGATAGACTGCTATACGTAGCTATACGCGTTTGAAGTCCAGTATCAGGTTTATATTATATCTCAGGACTTTATATGTCACATGCAGAAACCCGTTGAGTTGCAGGACGTGTCTTTGCAGCGCTGTTGGATCGCGTGTGTGCCGGTGTTACACCTGCTCCATGGCAACGGAACCCCCGCAGACGGTAGGACACCTGGGGGAGGCCTGCTAAAACCTGAAGCCAGTCTGAGGCAGGAACAGGCGGACACCACACTGAGATGCGGACCCATAAGGACGTTTGATCAGTTGCTGCTGTTTTACTCCTCAACCTTTGACCCAAATCAACAAAAGGTAAGAAACCATATCATTGCTATGGCGACACAAGCTTTTTTCCTGAAAAGGAAGAGGGCGCTGTTGGAGTTCAGTTTAGTGCTTTTGTCCAATACTTCTCCTCAGTTTGTACTCTTAATGAGTGATAGAAACATAACACATTTAGCCTGTTGCATTAAATAC
>JAUBNQ010000016.1:8460152-8476518 GCA_032353495.1 Ctenopoma kingsleyae
TTTTTTTTTTCCTCATGATTTAGGGATGATGCCCGTGAAGAAAAACATGTCTAATGGTGTGATCACCTTCCACACACCGTTTTCTGTCAGCCTGTTAAAAGTAAGTTAGTAAGGATGAATGGAAAGGTTTCAGCTTATAGACAGATCCAGTTGGCACCTGTGCAATCTAACACAGCAGCTCTGCCAGTCTACTGTTATATGGATATCATTTCTGTGTTTTCCATTGAAACTGTCTGAAAGGTGATATTTATTTATCGAGGTCAAAGTGGGTGGTGGAGTCCTACTTAAGTGCATTATATTAAGAGGTGTTTCTAATGTTCTGGCCACTCGATTTATATAAATAATGGGGTCAAAACTTCATAAGCACCTTAAATTGTGAGTGGACAACAGAAATACATTGTGCTGAATCAGGTGAAATGGAAATGATTCAACCAACATGTCCCACGTCATGTAACAATGAGACGTAGCTCAGGTTTCCAGGTAATGACGCAGTCTGTCTCGGCCTGTTGTGCTGGCCTTTGTTGCCTCCTATACACCAACTTGATTGTGTGTTGTCTGTCTGGGTTTTCAGTTCAATCTCAATTCTCCAAATTCATAGTCATTTTTGTCTGTTTTTCGTCTCTTTGGGATCATTTTGCATCTCTTTTTGGTCATTTTGTATCTATTTTTGATGGCCATACATCTGATTTTGATAGATTTTCAGTTTATGGTAATTTTGTGTTTCGTATTAGATGAAATATTAACACTTGTGTCATATAGAGGCCAAGGCCTCTAGACCTGGGCCTGTCAGGTCCATGCAGTAATCCGTCAATGAGAATTTCTGATCTGAACTGTACACTGCAGACTGTAAATACAGTAACTGACCATGTCACGCCATAGTTACAGATCATAGCAGTGAGTGCCTAAAAAACTGACTCTACTGGTGTTCCAGGAGTGCACCACTGATATAAAGGACATCACAGAGACTAGAAAGAGAGTGTTTCTGCCAAGCAAAAGGCCAAGGAGCACCAGTAGATGTTCTAGAGGTGGTAAAACTAATGAAGACTCATCCACCAGGCCAAAGCTGGAGCCTACGCAGGACTGGCTGTCTCACACCTCCCTAAGACAACTGCAGGTACTGCATTCAACAAAACGTGTCTGCACACACGAATAGAAGAGGAAGTGACATTTCTTAGTGGATGTGTTATTATTTAGGAAAAAATGGAGGCTGAAAATCAACAGGTGAAAAAAATAATCAAACCTTTACTGGACACAGAAAATGGTTTTATGAAGGTAAGAAACACAGTCTTCTGTCGCTTTTCCTGGAACGCATGTTTTTTGTTGTTTTTTTATGTGGTTGTGTGAACTAGCATATTTTATTTACTTCATGCAGTGTACAATTTTACAGTTTTGTCTCATTGTGGCTTTGAAACACAAGTCTTCCTTATGTGTGTAACACCCATATTGGTTGAAATGTGTCTTCACTGAGGAATTGGAAACATTTCTAAGCCGATGGGATGTAGCACAGCTGAGGAGGAGGGAGCTGCTGCACAAGCGCTGGACTGAGCACGTATGGTTCCCCCTCCAGAAGAGAGTGGATGAACGTGTGTCCAGCTGTAAGCCACACTTCAAGGTGATTTTTGTGACTAAAATATTTCTTTCACATATTTAAAAAGAGAAGTTTGGGGCATATTAAAATGATGTGTCAATCACTGATGATATATTTCCTGCTCTATTCTTAGCTCAATAAAGATCCACTGTACCTTCAGCTACATCACAGACAGGAGGAAAAGAGAACAGCTCCTTCTCGTAAAGCAGGTGCTTTCCTTTGTTAACCAAATAAAAACGTAAGACTTGTGTGAATGATTGCTTTGAGTTGTGGATGAGAAATATTTGCAGTGACATTTTCTTTGAAATTTGGGGAAATTAAAGCGAGACTATGTTACTGTCGAACAAAGAAACAACACATTTGTTCTGTTATGAATTAAATGTTTTCTTAAGCGATGAGACACTCGTTTAGCAGTTATATGTATTCCATTACTAACCAATTTATCGCCTATCCTACCTTAGGATATAAATACACAAAAGGACATGTAGAGATGTTACTGCAGAGTGATCATCTTCTTATTCAGTCTGTGATGTCTCAGGCTAAAACACCTTTACAGGCCTCATCCTATTATCCAGCATCTGCTTCCAGAAAAACTCCAGTGGAGGATGAGACTGACGAAAGGGAGACCAGCAGGTACAAAGTTACACACATCTGAAGAGACCGTTTGATATAGCTGCACCACAACAGCAGCAAAGTAATTAAGTTAAAATAAGGTTAGGCCTACATGAGAAATAATACTGTGTCCCATCCAGGCTCAGTACCATACCATACCACGTGAGGGCAACTGCCACTTCAGATGGAAGGTGCCATCGTACCAGCTGCTGGTTCTCCAGATGTGGCTGTTGGCAACAACCGCTAAGTCTATGGCAACTTCAGTTCGTGTCTACATCCAAATAAAATCCATTTCTATCATAAATCTTCACCTCCCTTCCCTTCTAACTACCTCACGGTTACCATACATGAAAGTGATGTGGTGTAGCACTCCAGGAAAGTAAGAATGTGTTGGGTTTTTTTTTACTCAATGTACATTTTATTAACGCCTGTTAACCTTTGACAATCCATTGTGCAGTAGTGTGCAATAATGTGTGTGGCAACAGGGTGTGTACAGTCTGTACTCATATAAACAAATGAAGACATGTTGGACAAGATGTATTCCTCAATTAAGACTAAAACAGTATTGTATACAAACTTGTAAATATTACTTTTTCCAACCATTAGACATTAAGGCATATTTGCAGATTGCATTACCAAGTGGTGAATGTTGGCAAGTATCATATAAACTCTATTTCAGCTGATTTGTTTGTAGCAAGAATTTCATTTTCCATCCTGGATGGCTCTGTGTAGAAGAAGGCAGTGATGGTAAAATCCTGACTATTTTGTGGCATTGCTAACTCTTCCACAAATAGGCACTTTAGGTTGTTTAGATTATTTCTGCTTATGCAAAATGTGTTCTCTTTATTACTACAAAATGAAAATGTCTGTGCCTGATGGAGTGTTTAACTGTGTGTGTTTTCCTCATCTGGTTGGCTCATAAAGCTGAAGGTCTAGTTTGACCCAAACTTCTCCAGTGGGGACTTCATGCAGTAGCAGACGGCGGTTTGTAGCACCTTTGCTCTCCATCTCTTTCTTTATAGTTGCGACTGGAACTTCAGTGCGACCCAAGAAATCTTAAGAGACAGAAAATCTTATTTTAATGAGTATGATTTTAGTGAAAATCACTCACTGTGTGTGCAGCAGTGTACACAAAACAACAGTGTAAAAGTAAATGTCTAAAACTTAATATCAGTACAGAATAGAGAAAGTAGAGAACCTGGCAAGAAATCATTGAAAATAAAAATTGATACATGTGTTTGTTGTGTTTCTCTTGTCCACCAACCATCTGGTGAGAACTGGTCTTTCTCGAACACAGTGATGCACAAGACGTCCTGGTAGAGGTCTTTGATGAAGAACTGACAGTTGAAGTTCCACTTGGGGTTGAGAGTGTCACTGATCGGTCTGGAGGTGTAGCACTGAGCCCCCATCGTCAGCTCGCAG
Organism: Ctenopoma kingsleyae; assembly: GCA_032353495.1. Lineage (NCBI taxonomy): Eukaryota > Metazoa > Chordata > Actinopteri > Anabantiformes > Anabantidae > Ctenopoma > Ctenopoma kingsleyae. Next base: position 8,463,775 of record JAUBNQ010000016.1, read on the forward strand.
TATGGATTACTTTTACCTGGAGATAAATGATTTAGGTTTTTAAATGAACAATCAATCACTATGTTAGTATTTCTTTTTTGAGAAATAGAACATTTAAGATTTGTATCCTATTAGATGACCTCACCGTTGGGCTTGCAGGCCTTGAGCTCCTGAGCTTCGGTGACAGTTACCAGTAGTCGGCCGATGCCACTAGTCTTTAAGGAACGTGCTAAAACAAACAAACACATTTTTTCTCTTTGGAATAATGTTTGGACAATATAGACATACAGGTGCTTATAAATCCTCTTCAGTTATACAGTATGTATTCTATGTCTGCTTATACTCCTGTATTTCTTTTTTAATCCAGCATACTGTACATACCCCATACCAACTTACTGGCTAAAAATGCGTTTTGTTAAACGTATGGGCCTGTGACAAAATTATTAGGGGAGGTTAAACATGAAACCAAACCAAACCATGCAAAAAGAATCGTAGACACATAGACTGGGCTCACTTAATTCAAAAATAACTGTGTTTACCTTGGTAAGCCTTCTCTCTCTTTTTCTTCTCTGTCTCTATGAAAAGCTCTGATGCCGCTTTAATTTTCTGGACCCACACTGCCCTACCAAAACAGTAAAGATATGAATACTTTACAGTTAGGTTAATGCTGGTATTTGTGCCAATGTGCACGTGTGCATACGTACCTCTCATTCAGGGTCTCAGTTTTGAGTGTGTAGACACGATCGATGTGTGAAACATAGAAGAGCGGCTCGTCACTGGAGGGGTCAGGAGGCATTTTCACCAAAACTTCATTTAGAAACAGCGGCTGGAAAAGTAGTAAATTAATAACATATCAGATTAAATTTAAAAAAAAAAAAAAACACTACTATTTGCTACAGAGTTCACCTATCCTTTGTTTCATAAATAATGAATGCAGCTAGTATTTTACCACTATGAAGGTTTTTTAATATTCTATTCTTTTGTCTAGCCAAACTTCTGTCTTACAGTTTTGTACATCTTCAGCTGTATACTGGTCTTAGGGCTGAACAACTTGTCTGGTCCTGAAGAGGAGAATGGTTTGCCGCTGTGTGTGAGTAGGAGGAAATCATTGAAGAGGAAAGTCCACAGCTCCCTGCTGCTTTTGGTTTTGTACAGTCGACCGCTGTGCAGCAGCTTGCGAGGCCCGAGGCAATTAGTCAGCGAGTTGAAGACCAAGTGCTGAATGAGAGATGAGGAGAAAGTTAGACATCACTGAGATGAACTGCAGGAGAGGAAGGAAACTGCCAAGCACAGTGTAGTGGTATAGTAAAAAATGCTCCCTGGTTTTGCTCCTATATGTGTGTATTAGTTTAAGTAACGAACAAAATGAATTCTGGTGTGTAACTGCAATAAACATGTTGTTCTTGTAAAATCTTGAAGAATTTAACACAGCAGCAAGTGACGGGAAATTGGTACTACAAGTACTATAGTGATAATTTGTTAAATTAAGAAATGGCTCATGGCATTAACATAAAAATGCACATTCATGTAAATCATATCTGAGTGCGTTTACCTCTATAGGTCCTTCACACTGGACGTGACTCTGTATCCACTCCAGCCGGTCTGAGTTCTCCTTCTCTCTGACGCCCTCGTTGACCTGAGAGCACAGCTCTTCAGCTCGATCTAGGGCTTCTCTCAGGGGCCCACGGTCTGCATGGCCCTCAGGGGTGTGCTCTAAAATCTGCCCAAAAGGAAGATGTACGGAGACAGATAGAAAGAGACCCTGACTCAAGCAATGACTTTCAGGAACAAAGTGGTGGACGGGTAATATTGTAAATCGACATATAAAGAGAATTTTCCACATACATTCTTTATGAGCAATGGGTAGCGAGTGATCCTCTGCATGGGCTTGAGAAGGAAACTAGACAGTGGCATTCCTTTACAGCGGTAGTTAGTGGCAATCTTCTGCTCAAGAGGAAGCAGAGAGAGATAAATCAATTCTATACATGGTGCCTCTGTGTTCCTTCCTCTCTGTCCCTTTTTAAACATTTTATGTCCCTCCAATTACATGTTTACATACGATCCCCCATTCACAAATCGTACCTTGAGGAAATTTTTGAAGTCGGGCTGGTTGTGGGTTTTGCTCTGCAGTAGAGCAGCGGCGTTGAGCTGGCAGGAGCAGAAGCGGATGTACGGCTGCATGTGTGCGAGCTCCGATGCCAACAGGTCTCCTATCAGCTGAACTGGCATGTTCTCCCCTCCTGTCTTTTTACGGACACGTAGAGCTCTGGGGGGCACAGAGACAATGATGAGGTAAAACAATTTCTGTGGCACCTTTTGTGGCACAAGGCGACAGTCAGCGCTGCAGCTCTGGGACACAGTTGCGTGTATATGTTTGTGTATAACACTACTTTACTGTTAAAATAATGTCAATAGTTAAAGGTAGGTAAGGTAAATCCACAGTGGAGTTTGTACCTTCATTTCAGAAGTGCAGAACAGAGAATAGATTACATACATCAACCAGAACAATCAGAAATAGTTGTGCAGTGCTTACTTCAGTAGTTTGGTGTTACACATAATCAGCTCCCTCCAGTTAACAAAGATCATTCCCATCTCAGCTTCTGTTAGACGGCCCGACTCAGACATTGGCTTGTGGAAGACCTGAGAGACAGAAATATAAAGGGAAAGAAATTATATATATATTGTCAGTGCTTTAAATTCCAGCAGCCTGATGATTTCTAAATGTATCTAAATGGTTGTGTGTTTACTCATCTGTACCTCTAGTACGAGTTCCAGGTCTTCCACATAGGTCTCCTCTGTCTGGATGAGCTCATGGATGTAACCCTGCCTCTTCCTCTCCTGAGGGGTCATGGTGTCCAGTGTCATCAGGTCAGCACACCCTACAGTGCACACACATGCATGCAAACACACATGCAGGCAGGCATGCATGCACAAACACACGCAGGCATGTGCAGTGTAAACACACGCAAACAAACACTTTCCTGTCAATCATTCATATGGTGTCTGAGAAATGATGACAGTCCTGTGAAAAACACTACACACTCTGCCATGTTTAAATCTCCCTTTATTATAGTTCTATGATACTTTATTTACATTTGAAGCACAGACAAGAGTGAGGCACGTTGTAGTTGCAGTACATGAACTTAGGGAACATATCAAGCTATGCTAATGCTAACAACACCGCTTCCAAGACTGATGAACTAAAGAAAACTAAAGCACCTTTCATGGCGGAGTGCTCACTCCAAATGATTGCATAGATGTGGATGAATAAAGTAGCTAACACACGAGCGAAAGAGCAGAGGAAGACTCCAATGGTACAGTATTTCAAGTCCTTAGGGTTCAAACTTGGCAAAAACTTGGATGTACAGTAAATGTCAGCATTGTGGTGTTGCTTGTTGTTCTGGATATACTCTAGGTAGTTGCTAATATCTGCATGTTTTTTTTGCTGGTGATATCACAGTTCGGTGCCATTTGAAACATTAATAAATGGAAGAGTGGAGTGCATAAGAAGTGAATAAAATCACAATCAATTAGTTTTAATCCAAGCAATACGGTAGCAAGCAGCAATCAAGGTTACTGATGATTTAAGCAACAGTAAGTCTTCATATTGGTCCATTTTAGCAAGGTTTAATGTTGTTAGTGCAAGAATGAGTGACCCTGTTAAAAAAACTCTTTATCATACTGATTCCTAGCCTCAATTTAGAAAACTAAATGACTTCAGTCTGATGTCATTTACATAATATTTTATTATGCTGTGTAACCAAACTCTTATGATCCATATTTATCTTTAGCAAAACTACATTTTCCATGCCTTTGTATCAGAGGGACAAAAGTCATTAAAACTCATGTCTAGCTGCCTCTGCCTCACTCTCTTGGTTAATCAGTTAATTAAAGAAATGTCAAGGGAAACACAAGAGAGGAGAGAGAGAGTGGGATAAGGGTGCAAATTAATGCCTAACAGGAGAAGACAGAAGCAGAAATTTAAAGAAGAGCTGGGAAAAGAAGAAATTTTTTTTAAAAAATGGATCAAAAACAGAAGGACTACAGAACACCGCAGTCCTGAGCGAGTGAGGAGGAAAGCGCAGAGCTTGGCCGTTCTCGCTGCCGGCTGGGCCTCCTGTTGCGACAGGGCAATTCGGATTGGCTCAGACAGAAGGGGGTGAAACAGAAGAGAAGGAGGAAGGAGAAGAAGAAGGGGAAGAGGAGGAAAGAGGTAAACCAGCATTACTGTCCTATAGAGGAAAGAAAAAAACAGATGAGGTGGAGGAGTGGGAGGGGGGAGGTGAGTGAGATGGAAGGAGAGACGAGAGACAGCAGACATTAATATAGTTTTAATATTAATGCTGGATTCTTGCATGCAGATGCATTAATAATGTATTTCTGGAAATGTAAATGTTATTACTAATCATATCAGCTGAAGCGTGATGATAATTTCTTACATTTCTTTTCTCTGATGAAGCACAGACCTTGTGTGTATAACTCAGAACGTGCTCATTATAATTTAACTTCCATTGCATTTTGTGTCTTTGTGCTTTTAGGAGTTCATCCTAATTAAATGTCCAGTGTGTTGCACTCTTGTTAACATAGATCTGCAGCCTTGAGGAGAACTTACACACCGTGAATGCTAAATCAAACACACACCTCCTGCGTAAAAATCTGTACTTTTTTTTTTTTCCTTTCAGACAAGCTATGTGTGAACAAGGCCGTGAATATACATGAGCAGCATCACACACTTCCCAACACAGCAGTGATCAGTGTACTGTGAAAACAGTGACATGGATAGTGGACAAATTAATTGTATTTCCCAGTGATTAGGATGAAAATGTGCATGTTTAAGTTGAAACATATTAATGTATCATCCTTTCTGTGGACCCAGTGATTTGCTGGTAACGCTTGAACCACTCTTTTGTTTCAAAGAGTAGCTCAGTAATTTGTCTCCATCTTGCTGAGAGTTAAGGAGAAGATTGATATAACTCTGTGTCTATTAAATATAAAGCTACAGCTAAGAGTTGGTTAGCTTAACTTAGCATAAACAGAGGGAACTGGCTAGACAGTTGCACTTACATTTTTTACATTCGGACAAAAGCATGCTAACACTTTGCACCTGCCTCCAGTCTTTATGCTAAGCTAAGCTAATCACCTGTTAGCTCGAAATGTACATTTAACACGTATCCATGAAATAAGCATCAACCTTCTCAATTACCTCTTGACAAGAAAACACATAATGCTCAAAGTGTCAAACAGTTCCCTTAAATGATTTGAAACCATTGGTGCAGTCAGTATAGGGATACTTAAAAGGCCCAATCTGTTTTGCTTGCTTGGATTAGAGGAAATTTTACCTTTATTTTTAACTTGTTGTTCTTTAAGAAAATGCGAGACACCATTCTTTAAGCATTATTCTGAAATATGTAGTTGATTAAGCCTTTTAAGTGTAATGGGTTGAAGTTAACCAATGATCCTTCAGTGATTGACAGAAACCAACTATTTTAAGCTTACCGTCAGTCTCTCCATGCTCTGACATGGAAATGGAATCAACTGTACCTGGAGTGAGTCAAGTCAAGCAATCAGACTTTTCAGTAAGAGAGAAGTTTGTTTTGACAACTGATAAAAACGTTTTATCAGTTTCCACTGTGCTGACAGTATATTACTCCCACCAACAACTCCAACTGCATGTGTGCATTATTGATTTTCCTGTCATATTGCACAACAGCTAAATAGTCTCCCAGTGAGAAATGTGTTGAAAGATCAGCAGTGCAAATGCAGAAAAAATAAACTTACATTGCTGGCTGGGGTCTGATTCTGTGGTCATCTTGACATAATTGGTGGGCAACAGGCCTGTGACCCCATTGGCTTCTCCTTTCCACCAGTCAGGGTTGGTCTTGTCCAGGATGTTGATTAACTGACCTTTGGAGAAACTCAGCTCATCCCGATTGGCAGCAGAGTAGTCATACATCGCAATGACCTGGCACACTGAGCCATCAGGGACACAGACAACATGCTATTAAAGGCCCGGACATTTTATTTTCTCAATCAGTTTTGAGTGATTGAGCAGATTATTTTTAGCCCGAGCAACATTTCACATGAGAAACTTTCTATTTTTCATTTTTCTATTTTTCTCTTTGCTCGTCTTACTCGTTCAAAGTAGGCAAATTTGTGCTTCGCATTTCTAAGAAAAATTTCAAAATAAGAGACACTGAAAACAATGAGTAGGTTGCAGGGTTACCAAGAGCAATTTTAGCCTGGAGTTGTACCTAAAATTATTCTCAATTTCAACTGAAAATTTACAACAGCACCAGCAAAATAAATATAGAAACAAACTATGTTGTATACAGGATGTTGTGTTTTGTAATGTGGCAGCCATCACCTGGCAGAGGGGAGGGAGAGGACTTGCTGTTGGAGGGACCCAGGAGCTTGACGTGAGAGGAATGAAACCAACCTCTCTGTCGCTTCTTACCTCGAACCTGGAGGGAAAAGAGCCAGTGAGAGTAAATCAATCTGCTGCTGGTTCACTTCTGAATTCTAATTCTGGTGAAGTGAACCGATTAATTGATTTTTTCAGATTTTTCGTTCATACTGTATGTGATGAGTCTTTATAAGACATGTATGTTTACTGCCTTCATAAATCCACCTAAAACTGCAGAATGACCAACAGATTGCTCTTCTATGTCTCACCGTACTTGACCAAATTTCGCCTGTATTGTCTAGTGTGTTCATGCCTTACTGCTAACGTGATCTCAGTCTCATTACTGTGTCCATTCAATGAGAGCGTAACCTGAGCTGAGCTGAGTTACAGCTGTGGCCTCAGGACAAATAGGGCAGTAAGGAATCACCTCCCACTGCTGTAGATGTGTGACCTTATAGACGACTCGATTATTACTTCTGTAACCTCCTGTCTACTGTCTACCAGCGCTTCACTGATCTTGGACGTCAGCAGATACAAATGCAGCACTAGCAGTATTGGAGTGGAAAAAAAAAAAAACTATTTACCTATTACCTAAACCTATTTTTATGATTTCTTATACAGTGCTCCAAGGTGCAATGGGCCTTGAACTGAATATTTTAACAGCTAAATCATGTTTTTGTTCTTAAACAGACTAATATCATCTCTACTAACAACTGCAATGACTGACCTGCAGTTCTCCGAGCCACCAGCCAGTGGAGTTCTTGGCCAGCACTACGATCAGTTGCCCAGGAGACAGACACAGCTGATGCACTGTCTGGGCCATGGTGGCGATGACTGCCTGGGCGATCTCTGTTGACCAAACAGACACAGCCGCGGAGGATTGTAGATCAGGTAAATGTCAAGAGAATAAAAGAGTTAATCAACAGTAAATGGTCTCTGTGTGTGAGTGGCTCTGCACATGCTCACCTGGTTTCTTGGTTGGACCTCCAGGTTTTGACACCTAAGTTAGTAAAGAGGCGGAAAAAAGTAATATAGTCATAAATTAGTAAATAATCTGAATATATATTTAATATTAACACACATTTTTAATATTAGGGCTGATTATCTGTTTTATTGTAGAATGGAACATAAAATAATAAAGAAATCTAAAAAGGTGTAAGTGATGACATTTCTGTGGTCATGATTAGTTATATAATAATAATAATAATAATAATAATAATGATGATCTGCTTTCAATACGATTATATAGAAACGTTTGAAATTCAGAATAAAAAAAAAAACACAGTAGCTATAACAAAAACCTTTTTAATTATAAAGTACTATTTGTCTCACCTCTGGTTCAACAGGTCGCACATAGTTGGAGGGGAACACCCCTGTTTGGTCCCCGATACATCCTCGCCACCACTCCCCTTCTCTCTCCGTCACCATGACAACATCGCCCTCAACAAATGTCAGGTCCCCTACCTCTGGGCTCTCATACGTGTACAAGGCCACATACTCTGGTAAGCATAAAATAATGCAGAAGGCTCAGCAACACACCTCGATCGAGTTATTTAACTGTGACTCTGGTTTTCACACTGCTCTTTTTAAAAATGAATACAGAAGCTGTTTTCAGCAAACAAACTATACCTACCCTCCAGCTGAACAGAGTCAGTTGAGTCAAATGTATCCACACTAGAACGAGAGCAACATATAGTCATGTAAGTCTTAAATTAAACCATAATGTTGCATCAAAGCGATGTGTGTGTCTGATCTCATGTGTGTCTTCATACTCCGTATTGCCACCTGTCTCCAAAGTGACATAGCTTTTGGGAAACCATCCCTGTGTCCCTTTGAGCTCTCCCAACCACCAGTCGTCCCTCTGCTGCAGCACGCTGATGACGTCACCCTGTGAGAAGCTCAGCAGGACAGAGATGACATCGCCCACACCAGAGGAAAGATTGAGGTGAGTTTCTGCGGTGGCTGACCATGAGGAGACAGCACGAGCCAGCAGAGGGAGCGAGGACTGAGGAGAGAGATTAGAAGAGGAAGGAAGGAAGCTTTTACTTCAGTCACAGACGAGTAATTAATCTGCAAAATCAATTAAACCATATAATCAGTCTCTATGCTCTTCATCTGCATATAGAAACCCTTACAATACTGCTGTTTCAAAATAGCCATAACACTTGACAGACCATGAGAAATAACCTACATATGCCAGACCTACTAACACTGATGTTTTCTACTGGGAGATGGAGATCTGTAAATGTCTGCGTGACCCGAAGTGAAGCAGAGAGAGAAACTCCCAACAGAAAAGGGCTATAAATATACAGCCACGCTGCTGCTGAAGACGTGTGTGTGTCTCTGTGTGTTGTCAACACCAAGTGTACCCGTCAGACCCAGTTCCTTCACCACCAAAGCTAGTTTACAGCCCAGATATATTACAAAGACAGGTATTGCCGCATCAAGAGGAACTCCATCTAGTGACAGGAATCACTCAGAAAAAGTACAAAAAAATTAGCAATAATAGTTTGGAGCAACAGTGCTAATAAGCCCATTTTAGCATGTTAATGCATTATACTCACATGGTAATTATGGCAAATGATATACCTGCTAAACATACTAATTGCTACTGTGGTGATTTGAGTTTCAGTAGGTACTGATGTGTAAATATCTTTTTGTCCTTTATTTGATGCCTAAAGTAAACACAGAAACTCCAAAGAACGGATAAGTCCCATGTTGCCCCTGAATAAAACATGGCTTCTTCTTCCAGAAAATGAATGCTAATCTCGGAAATGACACAGCAACAGAACACGGTTTCAATCTTGTTGCTGAAGTAGGTCACTGAAGTTTATCTGTCCGTAAACAGCAAGTTGTTTTTTTTTAAAGAGAACTAAGTCAGATCTGGAGTTAAAAGTAAACAGTGCTTTCTTTCCTCCTTACCTGAGAAGCATCTGACTGGGCGGGAGTAGTGCTGTCGCCTGTTGCCTCCCCATCTGGGACTCTGGGTAAAACATGAGGGACAGACTATTATGGAAGGATCTTACAGAAAAACAAAAACAACAACAAAAACACCAGTTCAGTGGCATAAATAACAATGCTCAAGGTGACTGTTATTGATTACTAATCAGCAAAAAAACTCAAACCAATGTGCTATCTTTAGAGCAGGGGAACTGAAATATCACAGAGAAAATATCTTGGAAATGTCTCATCCTCTTCCTTCTTATTTATGTTACCCAGTGTTGAGTGGTGGCGGCAGACTTGACGGTTTTCCAGGTGAAGAAGGAGTTGTCTCACTAGTGGAGGGGGTAGGACACTTCTCAGCGTAACTGTGGGGGAACCAGCCCCTGTTTCCACGGTAACTCCCACATAGCCAGCCAGGCTCACCAACAATGTGCTCATCCACCTGCATCATGGAAAATACACTTTAATCACAACAAACAGACAGAACAACAATGTGATGATGATAAACAAGCTGCTCCAACTAATCAGGAACAATTACTATTACACTGCAATCAATTAGTGTGTTTAGACAGCCATCGTGGAAACACAGTCACAGTGGTACAGTGGGGTGTAAACAGTCTGCTGTGCACTGTTTGACTGTGATCACACTGATGAACTGTTTATACACCAACTGTCATTTCACCTGAGCAGAAATGACAGCTCTTTCTTTTCATTTGAACCTGGCTGTTTCCGAGGTGGGCTGACGGTTGACTCCTTAAGGAAACGCCACGATAATTTAGAGATAGTCTGATTTATCTTCGTGTGAGATGTCAAATTCTAAATTTAGCACAACCACTGATTACTCAGCAAGCATCTGCAGGTCCATTTTAACTATACAGTATATTTAGGAGCAATGTCTTCAATACAGATACAGAAACTTAAGTTGTACCAGCAATGCAATCACAAGTATAGTACTGATAGTTAACTAGCTAATGATACCTGTGATCTCTTCTGTGATTAGAAGAGCAGGTACTCTCTCGCTTAATAGTAAGCAATGTGTAAATGTTAAGCAAAACATGTGTTTTATTCCTGATGTGATGCTACTGATGTGTTTGTGTATCATTAATGTGTATTAATAATAAGATTTAGGAAGATCAAATGCTGAAACAACAAACACAGCCCAGTTATACTAAGGGTTAAATGTGACAATGTCAGTGCACAAATGTGAATGAGTGAGTGAAACATCTGCAGTGTGTTTCCAGTGTGAGTGTGTGACTTGTACCTCTATAAGACAGCCTGCATCTATACTCAGCTCATCTGCGTTGCGGGCAACAAACGAGTACAGAGCTCTGTAAGTAGTCAGCTTAGGCGATTGCTGAGGCACCAGTGCTGGCTGTTGTCCTCCTCTTTCCTGTTCTTCTTTCCTCCTCCTCTCTTCCTCCTCCTGTTTCAGTTTCCTCTCCTCTTCCTCCTCTCTCTTCCTCTTTTCTTCCTCCTCCTTCCTCCTCTTTTCCTCCTCCTCTCTCCTTATTCTCTCCTCTTCTTGTGCTTTCTCCTGAGCTGCTCGGAGGCGAGCCTGTGCCTCCCTTTCTTCCTCCTCCCTCTGTTTAGCCCTCTGCTCTTCCAGCAGTCTCCTCTGCCGGGCCTCCTCTTCTTCCTTGTCCTTCTTCTCCTGTTCCCTCTGCTCTTGTTCTCTTCTCTCTTGCTCTAGCTTTGCTCGTCTAGGGGAAATAAATGCACACGTTTAATGTCATATTCAGCGTTCACAAATCAAGCCGTTAACACAGACAACACCAAAAAACCAGAGAAACAAGTAATGGGTGATTGGGAATAATCTACTCTATGCACCAGACTCACCTGGCTGTCTCCTCTTCCTCCCTCCTTCTTCTTTCTCTCTCCTCCTCCCTGTGTCTCTGCAGCTCTCTCACTTTCTCCTCTTTGACTCTATACAGGTCATCCAGCACAGCCTGCTGTCTCACCTGCTTCTCCCTCAGCTCCTGATGCAGTTGTCCAATTTATCAAAGAGAAATAAAGACACAGGCATCAGCCAGCAAAATAATGCAGAACAATTGTCATAATCAATCACAACCACACCTATATACCATATTTTATATTGAGATTTTGCTCCAGCCACAAAGCAGCCATCTGCAGGTGACATGCAGTCATAAACAACAACATCCTATAGAAGGTAGTTACCAGTCCAGAAACAATCATAGCAAATATGTTAAACTAATGTAAAAAAGACCAAATCCACAAGCTACTAGCCATTCACAGAAACATGCAGAAATGTGTATATATACATATATATGTATGAGCTGAGATATTTTTGCAGGTTAAGCATTCTGTGTGTGTGTTTTACCCTCAGGGTGCATCCTGTTTACACAGAAAACAAAGACTAGAACACATTCCATGGAGGGAAAGAGCATAAAACGAAAGACATGGTACTAAAGCAGAGCTCTATTTAATATTGAGTCAAAAAGCAAAGCAAGCAAGAATGAAGGACCATGTTGAATCATTATGGGATGAAAAGGAATAGAAGATTGAAAGATTGTGGATTAAAGGACAAGAGGTGAATCTTAAAAAATATCATCAAGAAGCTAGGTGAAAAGACTATACAGTTAAAGGTGTAAAGAGAGAGAGAAAGAGGAAGAAGGATAACCTTAATAAGAAGGAAGAGCTGGCTGAGACAGGCCAGCAGAGACAGAAGGCCGCGCAGAACACAGTCATCCATATCCCCAAGCTATGAAAGAACAGTCATCACACAGTGTGATGATGGAGAGAGGGACAGAGTGAAAGTAAAATATGATAAATTAATAATAAAGATAAGAAAATAGAGGTGAGTTTACAGGAGGATAACAGAGGAAGAAGGTAAAGAAAAAGAGACAACAGAAATAAGGATACAAGTAAATAAGAAAGACATCCAGGTAGTGGGAAGCAGAGGAAAAAGAGAAAGAAGAGAAAAACAGGGGTTAAACACTTAAGCAGTTAAGAAATAAAAACAGAGCAGAAGAGGAAGAGTAGAGTTTTGCTTGCAGCAATTATTAGTATCAGATCAGACAAGTAAAGAGAGGGCATGACATCATTCTTCACAGCTACTGAATTATCAGGCAGCGAATGTGTATATCTGAGTCTGTGTGTGCAATAATGGTTATGTAATGAGGTTTTCTCTGCCTGAGGGGTAAAAGTCTAAAGTTACAGTGACCAGTTGAACACAATTTCACAGCAAGATTTTAAGTGTGAAACTCTTGTTTTGTGGGCAAAGAGAATGATTTGAAGTCTATGCCGTACAGGAAGCCAGTGCAGTGATTGCAACCCTGGAGTAATATTGTATGTTGCACTCTTCTGTGCTGGTACTGGTTTATTGAGTGTTTTGGCAATCTAACAAAGAGGGCGTTGCAGTAATCCAGTTTGAATGTGATGAAAACACATTTCATGTTTCA
>JAUBNQ010000016.1:8486591-8497346 GCA_032353495.1 Ctenopoma kingsleyae
AGATAGATAGATAGATAGATAGATACTTTATTGATCCCCAGGGGGAAAGGAGATGAGTAAAATGAAGAAACATCTCTTTTTTCTTATATATAGCAGATGAAAAATATTCCTATAGCCAGAACAGAAACAGAATTGCAGTATGATGGTTTTAATTAGATTATATATTGTATAGACCTGTTAACCAGGCTGTAATTTATTCTCCAGCTTCAGGAAATACCACTCTGCCCATGATGGAACTTCCTCCCCAACACTAACCCAAACAACCCACAGCTCCTGTTGACCACACATGGATATAGATCCATGAGGAATGGCACAGTGGCCTGCTGCACTTGTATGTATGTAGAGCTACAGAGGAGATCCAAATACAACATTTATTCTTTATTGCCATTGTACTCTTCTAGTACAATGAAACATGCTTTACACGTACTGTGCATATGAGCAGATATGATCAAAACCTGCCAGCTGTTTACTGTGAGCTGAGAAATGTTTGTTCATAAGTGAACACTGTAGCCTTGAGTTGGGTTTGGTGTCTAAACAAACTCTCTCTACCCTAAACTACCACAGAAACACCTGTTCAGGTATGTGCTTTTTCCCTGACAAAGCCAATGTTAGCAGCTCACGGCACTGACCTACTTTTTGCAGTGTCAGCAAAATGCCAGCATAAAAAGAAGAATGTAATTAATCTCACGCAAAAATGTGAGTATTCTTCACATTGTCTCCTTGGCTTTGACAGACCTCATTTAGAAGCTATTGTAAGTGAGAAAGAGAGGCAATATTTAGCACAGTGCCACTGGGACATGTAGCTAGCATGGCCACATTCACAGGCCTGTCAGTAGACTCAGCGTGTGTATCAGCGAGGGCTGAATGCTCTTTGAATAAGTGGGACACTGCAAAGCTTCTTACACAGTAATGTCCATAGGGCTCTTCTGTGGCGTGACATTTCTCACATCGTCACTCAGAGTGAGACCAGATGAAAAGATGCCAAATTTCTGAATGTGTAGCAAATTAAGGGCGAGTAGGGCATTTTCAAAATTATAGTTGGTTTGCTCTGGTCCAAAGCAGTGGGCCAGTTTGTAAACTCGGTCCACTTTCCCCTTGGTTCATCATTACAACTACAAGAACAGTCTGGTCCACTCATTGGTTAAAATGATCTGGGGATGAGACAAGAAAGTAAACACAGGAAGATAATTCTGTTCTGCACCGGTGGATATTTCTGTGAATGAAAAATCTCTACACAACATGGAACAACATAACCGGCATTTGCTCATAACTAAACTAACTATATCTGGAAGCAAATGCTGAATGTACTTTAAAAATATATCTTGAAAATATAACAGCTTTAAACTGTGTAAAGAAAACGTGCTGTTAACTAGTAATTTAGCAAAAACCTGCTGTTTCAAGCTGGACATTCGCTTGCTGACATTCTGGGAAACACTTTTATTGCTTTCTTGCTGAGGAAGAGAACACTGCACAGGAGACTACCAGGACATACCAGGAAATACTGCCAGGTATATTTTAAAACAACTTCTCACACAGTAACCTAGACCACAAACCCTCAGTGAATACACCAGAGCACTTCAGGCAATATTGAGACAATATAACACACAGTTCATCCACAGAAAAAAAAAAAATCTCTATGAGTGTACTCTTATGGAATATCTTCCACAGCAACGTCACCTGGACAGACCCTAAAAAGTACACACAGAGACGCTGCTTTGTGTGCTGTTGTCTTGGTGCTGTGCAATGCACGCAAGACGTTCAAGTCAAACCTCCAGACACCCAGCACTGGTCTTCTGGGGGAAACCACATCACTGCTTTCATAACTATTTGCACATCAACACCTGAGGAGGACAGGTTAATGCACAGACTCCTCTCTTTCTGTAGGAGTGTTGAATTCCATCCACCTATATTCACCTCATTTCAGATTCACTGTGTTGATGAGAGTGCAATTTCAAAAAGAGCTAGGCTCTCCAGACTTTACTTTTCCATGGAGAAACTCATCATATACTGATGTTGTGTCTCTGAATTGCTTTCTCACAGAGTCTCTCTGCTGGATGGGATTACATCTTCAAGTGTAATAGTGGGGTTCTGGTTGTTTGTTAAACTGCAGAATTAGTCGTGTGGACAAGATGCAGCCAACACGCACAAAACATACACACTTTCTCTGAGGTTTTTTTTTATAAAGACCCTTAAGGCACAGCAACTACTGTTCTGTGATCAAAGGCTACAGACAAGAGGATTAACACACACACACCACGTAGTGAGCAATTTTGCCTGTACCAAAGAAAAAATTAATGCATTGCCTTTAAGACTGAGAACCAGAGATTGTCCCCCACACAAAAACATAAACCAAATTAGCTCATGATTTGCATAAAATTAATTAAAAGTCATTATCTCATATCCTTTCAAACCCTGTTTGCTGGATTTCTTTTTAAAGAAAATATAGTGTCTTTCCTAAACAAATGTCATGGGATCAGGGATCATTTAATCTGAACCTTCACTCTAGTGCAAGAACAATATCCTATTAATGCAATCTCTGGTTTCTCAGGTCACATCTTAACAACAATACACATCACACAAATCACACATAACACAAAAGGTGGAATTCAAACATCAAAAAATCTATTTAGCTGTTTATTGGTCAGCTCTGTCTCTCTTTTTCTGCTTTCTACCTTTCTAACATATAAGAGTACACACACACACACACGAGACAATGATAAAGTATTCTTACCATTCATGGCTGCAGGTGGAGAGCACAGGCAGAGAGGGAAGTCCTCTTCTCAGCTGGCTAGCTCTCAGACATCTGCAGAGAAAGAGAGAGAGAGAGAAAGATGTGACTGTGATTGTTTGTGTGTGTCACTGAGCGAGAGATGCAAGTGTGCGTGTGTGAATGAGGAAGGTAACAGAAAAGACAGAAATGCGTAGAGCAGCCAACAAAAATAAATCATCTGTTAACAGTGCAAGAAAGGCAAAGTGAATGACTAACAGGGTGAGGAATGACAGAGCGAGGGAGAGACAGAGGAGAAATAAGAGAGAGGAGGGAGGGTAGGGAGAAAAGAAGGAAGGACAGAGATACAGACAAAGCCAAAAAGGTAGAAGTAGGCAAGAGGAGGACAGACCGTTTAGGTATACAGAAGAGGGAGAAGTGATGGTGGTCTGGGAGGAAAGCAGCATTTATCATCGTCTGCTCTCACATCACAGATAACAGATCAGGCCAGCAGACGTTTCAAAATCCTGTATGTCTTTATATCTCTACTGGTAATTCTCTGTGATGTTTGGCTTTATGTGCAAGTCCCATCCAATTTAGCTTAATCTTTTATTAGGAACATAAATATGGGTTTTAGGAATATGAATAATCTATCCCTAATACATTTGGGATATTAATGTCAGGTATATAATATATGTCTGAGTAATGATATACATTATTGTCTATTTAGAAATATAAACATTTGACTTATTAAGAACATAAATTTTTGCCTTGTTAGTAATATAAATATTTCTCTTCTTAGAAATATATTTGTCTTATTAGGTACATAAATATTTGTCTTCCGAGAAATCTTATTTGAAAATACTGTCTACAAAAATATGTTTATCTAATTAAAAATATTTATAAAGGGTATAAAAGCACATGTTAATACAAAGAGAATAAGTCACCAATGGCATTTATGATTAAGTAAAATAACAGAAATATTTATTTTATGTATCTGCATCATATACAGTACATAATAAAGATTTCTGAGTGTATTGAGTGGAACCTGCATCCACCTGATCAGATTACTTTGTGGGATTCCCAGGGTGTAGAGGGGACAGTATGAGCCCATGCAGATAATGCTCTCAAGTTGGAAAATGAATCCTATGTGCATGGACTTGAATTTTTTAACATCATAGCAAGCCCTGCTGTACAGAAATCCTCTGCAGTCGTGGTTCCATGTCTATCCTATCGTCTCCTTTTCCTTTTGATTTTTCCTTTCTATTAATCGACTTCCTTTGCTTTGCTTTAGCTGCAGAATAATTTTTCAGTTCAATTGCTCTGGCAATATACTCCTTATATTCTTGATCACTCATGCTTGCTATATGTTCAAATTGAAAATGTAGACTTATTTATCGAGGTAGCTTTCCTCCTTGTCCTCCTTTCCTCTTCTCATTTGTTTGTGGTCTTCAGGTTTTATCAGTCCAGGCTCTTGCTTTATCTGTCTATAAGCCCATAGCTAATAAGCAAATACTGAATCTCCTCAGGTTTGATTGCTGCAGGTTTAAGTGATCTCATCTCTGCTTTCATCAAATCATATTTCACTTTTTCCCCTCATTTAATTTTTTTCTTTTCCATTTCAGCTCAACTTTTTCTTTCTAACATGCAAAGCCCCTAGAATGATCCCAACCGATTTCTGTCATCCTTTCCTCTCCTTGTTGGACTATAGCTCCATCACTATGGGAGACTGTGGTTGTTGTAGTATAAATCATTCTCTGCACATGCCGATGCTGCCAATTATTTAAGAGCTATGAACCGCTCACTATGACGTATGCCTCTGCATGCACTTGAATATATGCGCTATAGTAGACAAGTGCAAGCTCACACACGAAATGAGCAACAAACATTATACGCAAACAAGCAAACAATGCTTTTCAATTCCAAAACCGTCAAGCAAAACCTTGTTAAATCAGTAAAGTGGTATGAATACTTAGCAACAGTTATTTATACATATAAATTAGTTTGTCTGTTTGTCTACTGAAAATCATTCAATCCTAACCCCCAACAAACAAACAAAACAAAAAATGAAAACACTGCTAAAATGAAGCTGTGTGGGTAACTCAATGTATACGATACATCAAAACTTTACACACGTTTCAACTGACTGTATATAATGACATAATATTAATTAATGGGTCCAAACAGAACGAGTATAATGTATGTGCAGCTTCATTCCCTCATGCAAAAACAGCATGACAGTATTTAGCAGACTCTCATCCACCCTCATAGACAAACACTTCTGTACCCTGAGGTATGTGTGGTTTCCATAACAAGATTGCATCTTCTATTGGCTACGTTAGAGAGTCGTCTCTGTTCAAACAGGACACATCCTGGATAAAACAACACAGAATCAACAGAAGACACAGAGGACACCCTCTACATCAACACTCGCTGCACCTTCAGAGGCTCAACAAAGCATTTCTGCATTTCACTCAATTCGCTAAATGCCCTGGGAGTGCTTGAAAGAACTCGAGCACTTCTGAAAAACCACTAAGCAGTTTTTGATTTACCTGCACCTTTCAGCCTCTGTTGAATTGACACTGCAGAAAAATACTAGAAAATAGTTACCTCATACAGGTAACAGTCGGCTCACAAATGCCACTTCCAAGTCATGTGAGCTGGATTCTGTCAGACTTTGAACATCGCCTGCACACATATTATCCACAATAACACTGTCATTTGTAACAGGCTGAAAATCCACCTCTTATGTGGGTCTGTGTTTCAGTGTCAGCAGCCAAAGATATGGAATATGCACTGATTCAAAGTTTCAAAGTTTTAGATTTAGGGAATGATGTGAGTCACTCTAAAGCCCAGTGGTTTACTGCCCCACTGCACTAAGTCCAAAAAATTAACCAACAAACCTTTGACTCTGCCCTGCATGTTGATTGACACCTGTGTGCACCGTGCTGCACCAGTCGGATATACGTATCAATGCGTCGGCCTGTGCGCATGAGTGTGTCTGACACACACTCCTCACACAGAGGGGGACCCTGTTCTAGGAGACACAGCCCAGGAAGCTTTGCTGAGCCTGGAGAAGAAAGAAGCCTGTGTGTGTGTATGTGTGTGTGTGTCCTGTGTGTATTTTCTGCCAATTCAAAAGCACAGAAACGCACAGATACAAAGAAATCCACACACGTTCCTCTGTTGCGCTGCAGGTGAAAATCAGGGACACTTCTACCAGAAATAACCCTTCTTAATTTATCTTTGTGATATATTTGTGGCTCAGCTGGAGCAATAATACAGCTTCTTTCTCTCAGCCCAAACACACACTCATCATTTTCAATAGAGTCAGTTTTACTCTCCGTTCTCAGAAAATACTGTCTAAAAAGTATTCATAGTAATACTACAGTAACGGTCACATAACAATACACCCTGAATGTCCACCGGTACGTGTTTATGAGCGTGTGTGTGTTATGAAATACTTTGTTTCTTGGCAGGTGGATTTGCAACACTACCTGCTCGGATTGGGGCCAGATGTCACAGGAAGTGCAGTTTAAACGGACTTTGCCTCTTCAGCAAAGAAAACCTCTTCTTTCTGTTTTCAGTGAGAGCAGCGGGACACACATTCTCAAACACACACTAAGCAATCTCTATAATTAGAATACACTGCAGTGAATGAACATGGGCAAACGCAAACACCTAAATTTGTACCAGTCGTCTCACACAAGAGTGGAAAACTGCACTGGTGTAAAACAATCTAAACACCTGATAACACTGTTCCACATCACGTGCTTTAAAAGCTCGGGACAGCAGGAAAATAAACATGCATGACAGGCTTCAAACAAGAGCCCATGCTTGTGCAATATTTTCAATGCTTGAACAGATATAGGTCTAAATTTAAGTAGCCTTTTAGCAATAAAACACGCCTAATAAGCCACATGTGATATAATACTACAAATTACATTAAGGACACTCCAGACCCCCATAAGCTCCAGATATATAACACTTGTTTATTTATTTATTTTGTTGATGATAAAAATGAAGCCACATTTGTAGATGTCCCGTATCCCTGGACTGAATTTTCTGGACAATGAATGTTTGAGGTGCAGTCTATGATTTCCTGTGAGCTCTCCTTCTCTGTAAATACAAAATTAACTTCAGGCAAAAAAGTGAGTAATGTCTGGAGTTATTTTTGTTACGCTATGTTTGCTTTTACCAGACTAGTGATAAGCTACAAAATTGTCAAGGGATATATTTCCTTCATCATTCATCATGCATTCAAGACACTGGGCACTGCCAGACCAGTGTGTTATCTTGCAGGGAATCTGTAGCCCACAGTCAAAGCTTTAGTCACTTAAAATACATTTCTCTTTAAGTCTAACTACAGTAAGTTGGAGCATTTGTTAAAATGCATTGACACATACTGGAATAAATGTTAATATTATATATCCGATTTTCAGCCACATTAAGGGTTTTTTCCATCTAAAGCGCAAACAATAGGACATCACTCAGTATTTAGCGACTGAGTTCAAAAATTAACATAATTTTACGAAGGGCAAAAAATGACCAGATCTACGGCACCTAATGAAACCAGTGATAATACGCTGCACTGCTTCGCCTTTTCAATTTACGAATTTATAAAGCAGGACTTCGCATTTACCATCCAACGATAGATTTTATTTTATTTTTTTTTTAAAGGTCAATCGCCACAGTTCCCACTATGTGTTCATTTTTTCTGTCTTGTTAAGCGTAATAATGATTTCGTTTCATTTACCTGTTGCGGTAAAATACCGGTGGTGATCCGACATCCAGGCTGGCAATCTAGCTGCTGGAGAGGGAGGAACCGATCCTGTAGCCGGGGCGGGTGTGGACTGGAAATGGGCGTCTCCAGCACAGTCAAGTTACATATACTTATATATAGGACTTCCGGTCATATGTATCAAAATAAAACTTGAACTGCTTAAACAATTACGTTCAATTGTTTATACCATATGAGATGACGCTCGTCTGTGAAAAATATGACTGCTAAACATAAACGACAATTTAGTAAAATTAAAAAAACATACTGGGATTTTCTACTGGGATTACATATACTTTAATTGGCAGATTGCAAGATTTATTATTGGATAGTTTTAAAATTGGAATTCTGAAATTCGGTATGAAAGATAATTTTACTAGATGTCATTGCATATCTGCTTTCAATCTCTCTAATATACAACAGTCACACTCATTTCTGACATGCACATATGTTCTTTAAAGAACTAAAATAAAAGCTGACATACTTTCTTAATTGTATGAATCTGTTGAGCCACCTTTGCATCATTTCCTCTTCTCTTATCATGCCTATGTGAAGAGCAAATTCCTCTGAGATGCAGCTCCCTCATTTATGAGGATGGTAGAGTCCAAAAAGTCTTTGCTGACGAGAAAGGATTAGGAAAGCTGCTGGCCTTGAGCAGCACCAACAGCCCGATCCAAGTATTACATCTGCAATTACAATGCAGTTTCGTACAAGGGAGCTTGTGCAAATTAAAATCACGTTCACCTGTCATAGGTCTACACTATATACTGTGGTTTATATTATCAGTATCTCCAGATAACTAAAAAAACAAACAAAAAAATGTATTAAATAGAAAACGTGGGAGAATATTAACATTATGTATTGAAGACTTTTTTTTTATTTTACTGCACCATGAAAAACATGACAGGCTATTTAAATTATTTGAAATATTTGAGCAGACACGCACACAGACAAACAAGATGCTTTATGTAAAACTTTATGTATAAAGTATAAAAACAGCAACAAAAAAAAAAGAGCCAAGTTATTTCTTTTCTATAGAGTACAACTGTAGTACTATAATGTAGAAAAATATTAATTTCAATAACATACACTTGACTTCTTGACTTAATCACAATCTCGTGAAATGTTCATACTCCTTTTTACATCTTATTTTCAGTTTCACGACCATTCATGAGGTCAGAAAGGCACAAATTAACAAAGTGAAAAACAAGTTTAAAATAAAAGAACAATCATCTAAATAAAACATACCAGATTGCTTTTAATGATTCAGTCATGCAATCCTCATGAACGCCTTACAAATTATTGTACCAACATCTAAATACTAAAAGAAAAAAGAAAAAGTAAATTACTGTAACATAAAATAATCATTTATTATATCTTTATCATTTATATATAATCTTTTCAGACTTAGAACCCACAACTCCACTGTAAGTTTAACAATATTTTTTAAAGAACAAATGACAGTAAACTAAACCTTTTGTAGCTTGAGTAATGTCAATAAATCACGCACTGAAAAAGGTTCCACAGAAATTAACACTATTCAGACTTGAAACTGTTGATCTATTCTAGAGAATTTGTTCAGTTTGAATCATCAGTTCAGACAATTTAAGGATCTCGTTCCTGTTTGATATCCATTTCACTTTCTGTGGTTGAAACAACTCCATAATGGTATGACCCAACTGGCACATTTTCTTGCTCTTTTTCGATCAGTGTACTCTCTGTGTCCTGACCTACAACTACAGTGGAAAATCCATGGATTCCTGCTGTTTCAAATGGGACCACATATGTGGTAACCCCAGTGTCCACTTCATTTTTAACGCTAATGGCAGTGTTTGGACATACATCGAGCATAGCGTATCCATTAGATACTTGTGGTTCAGCCAAGACAGAACACTGGACAGCCTCAGCTTCTGAATGTTTTATGTTGCTTTCAGAGTTCTGACATGCAGTTAAAAAGGTATACCCAAGGGATTGTCCAGGGTTACCTGGGACTAAATACTTCACATAGTCAGTGTTTGACTCTGTTTTGATGTCTTCACAGTGAGGATATTTTATTACATAGTTTGGTTCTGGTTTCATACTGCCATAATGTGAATCACATTCTTCCTCTTTAATCTGTAGGTTTCCCATGAGACCATCACAACCTGCATCCACTGGAATCACATGAATCTGCAGGACTTTCCCAGGATCCGTTAGACTCTTAGTGGCATCACACCAAGGTTTGATTTCATCAACATCTGAGTGGTTTGGCACTGGCTGCAAATTTCTACTTTTTGTTGCCGTTTCGACCGGTTCTTCCAAAATGGATGTGCATTGTTTCTTGTCTTGTCTCTTTTTTTCTAAGGTTGCTGATGATTTGCGTTTTTTGGCAAACACAAAAGGCAGTTTGAATACCTTGTGTGCTTCGTTTCAATTAGTTGTTGCTCTTCTATTTTTGAACAAGGTTTTAATTTTGCATCCAATACTTAAAGCTGATTCCCAGCGGCTGTAATGTTGTGAGCCAAGATCAAAGTTATATTCAAGGATGTCAAACACAACATCTGGAATATAGGTTCCTACTTCTTTCTTAAGTGCATATTTATATATCTCCATCACTACATCTCTAGTCAACAGCTTCAAATCCAGTTTTTTTTTGTCTGCTGATTTTGACGTGACATCCAAATCCAGACCCAGTTCTGTGCAAATGGGATACAAATCTAAACTACTCTGCTTCTTTGTCTTTGGTTTTACTACACTTGGCCGTGTGATGCTTTCCCTTTTTGTTTGCAGTGCCAGCTGTCTTTTTGTGATCATTTTCTTCCTTCCTATTGTCTGCACAGTGGATACAACTTTTAGTTTGTCTTCAGGGTCTCTTTGACGACATGGTGGAATAACAAAAACTTTATTGAACCAGGCAGGCTTTCCAACAGTCCCTAAGAGCATGCTATGGGGCACTTCAGGAAGATATATGCCTTGGCTCTGCATACCAAGGTTGAAGTTGTGTTTGATGACATCATTTACAATTTTGTGCTTAATTCCACACAATTTCTTGACAAAATGAGCCACTTCATGCATAATCCCACAAGTCAACATATGTGTGTCAAGTTTATCTTTTGGTTGGTCTTTCTCCACACACAGACTTAAACTAATCTCCTTGCAGTGAGGGTAACTGTGCATTAATGTTTCCTCTATAGCTGAGGAGGCAGACGATAGGTCCACTGCAGGCTTTTGAACTGTGCAGGTTGCTTCAGCAGAGACAGTGTCAGCCTTGGCATGTGGATGAGGATGA
>JAUBNQ010000016.1:8514459-8543325 GCA_032353495.1 Ctenopoma kingsleyae
TGCTTAAGTTCTTATAATAGCACTAATATAATACTAATATTTGTGTCATTCTCAAAACTTTTGGCCACGACTGTAAATGGAGCTGCATTTAAATGAAAATCAATAGCAACACACCAGGTATAGACAAATATACCTCTGCTCTACAGGGGCCAAGAATAGACTAATAGTTTTAACTACGTGAAGTCTCAGCCCCCACCACTGTTTAACTCATGACCCTTTGTGTGATTTAGAGTATTTTTCATACACATATCAATATGTAACGGCTGAGTGTTTTTCTGTTATTCACTACACGCAGACTTATGTTGTGTTTCACCCGTTGTAATTGAGAGCAATCAAGTCCCTCTACTTACGCCTCAGCTTGATATTGTGATTTTCTTCTGTGTCCTTGGTTCACACTACTGTTGTTTAATCACAGAGTGTTTTATAGCCTTTCTCCATGGCATCAGTTGGTGCGAGTGGGTGTTAAGTCAGCTCAAGGCCTTATCCACTGAGCTCCGTTAAGAGTCTGTCTAAACACTGCTCACTCTCAAGGCCCTGTCTGCTTGATCCATTGAGCTACTTTAGTTGGCAGGCTATCAGTGGCTGTTATAACCCACCTTATACCAGGCCATATCAGCCTAGGCGTGTGTGTTACTATGCCCTTGGGTGTGTGTATTCTTGTCGTGCAGTGCAGTGTCACTACTTTTTCACTTTATTTCTTTGTGTGTTTGCTCCTCAGGTCTGTGAGAGATGATTTCGGCTCAGTCATTGGAAAGTGCCAGGGTAAGACCCTCTCCACTTGTTTTATCACTCACATACGGTAAATGACAGGTAAATCCCCACAGCTCACCTCACTAAACACTCACTGTGCTTTATAAATGTGAGGGTTATTGCTGTACAGTACAGAGAGTGTAATGTGCTTGTAGCCCTCTCTATCTTATGTCTGTCTTTTTAAGTTGATCTAATAGATTAACAATGTGTGTCCTTGTAATGTACTCTAGTTTTGAGTGATTTATACAGATTGTGTGTGAGAATACTATAAAATATAAAACAGCATAATACAGAACAGGACAATAGAAATACAGTTATTTCAATCAGTCTCCACTATGAGTATTTAGTACAGTATTAGGCATGAAGTGCATCTCAAAAATCAGGTCAGGATGGCGAGAGACCTTCATGGTGAGAGGTGAGAGATCTTCACTTTCTTCTGGCTGTTCTAAGACCTGGCTCAAGACTAAAGGTGACCAGGCCCTTCAATTCCAGAACTCCCTGCCCCTGCAATGACCTTGTCATCTCAGTAGCTGCAGCTTTCAAAAAACCCAGTCCACATTTGAATGATAATTTACATATGTATAGTTGTGTGAGTGTGTGACTACATTGAGTTTGTTTCAGACATATGGACCATGGCGGCTAATTGGAATGAGTGAGAGAGATTGTGAACAGCATCACAGATAATCACCCTCATCCCCCACACTGCCACTCATTAAATGCAATCACAAACTGGCTGATAGAAAAATAAATCCACTTGTTTGTTTAGCTATTATAACAGCATACTGTGTACCTGAAGGTGGTGAAACCCAAATCTTCTGAGCTAGAAATCAGAAGTTCTGAGGTTTTAAACATCACACTAAATAAATTTAAACACATTAACATGTTTGTTATTGGTGTAGTTATATATCTTTTTGTAACTTGATCAAAATAATTATATTAGCAGTGGAATAAATAACTAGGTTGTTCATGTTGATGAACCACCAAACTCTCTCAGATTTTCACATTTCCAGGTTCAGCAGTGTTACTACTTTAAAGCCTCATTCTTTGATTCTGAAATTAAATACAAATGACATCAGAATTATTTGAGATCAAATTATTATCACAAAAAGTCTACACATAATGTCAAACACTTATTCACAATTTCTGTGCATATATTTATTCTCACACACATACGGTGCCCCAAACACATCAAAAACAAATAAAATCTCAGAATGAAACCAATTGTGACTTTTGTCAATATATCTCCACATCTTGCCTTCCTCTCTTTCCTTTTTAAAACTTCATGTTTCCCACCCTTTCTCTCAAACTATATTTGTTCTGCTCTGGCTAGCCACCATTATGGGTCGTTGTTCTAATAGTGTGGTTGATAGTGTGGATAACAATAGCCTCTGGGTCCATGTAAACCCCAGCCTTCCTCCTCTTTTTCATTCCATTTCATCTTTCCTTTTCATTTTACTTTTACTTCATTTAATTTCACAGAGATTTCTCCTAATGGATTTTGCTGTGATCTTGCCTTTAATGGCATTTGCTTTTAATGGAGGAGTGCGCGTGTGTGCATTAGTGTTTTTGCTCCTGTATGGTTTTGTGTGTATGCATCCCAGTGCGTGTTCCTGTTTGGTGCATCCACACCTGTTTATCACTGTCTGTCTCTCTCCCATCTCCCTCCCTGTCTGCTCCTGTTACAGTGGAGTTGTCTCCCACCCCCGTACATAATTCATAAGTGTTGAGCTCTGATAAATGCATGTGCAAGGCTTTAGATAGAAGGCTTCTGTTGGGTCGTCGGGTGTAATTTTCCACAACGTCCGCCCCCACCATCCCTAGCAGGAAAAAAAATAACAGGACAATAGCATCCAATTTTCCAGCTCCCAAAAAAGCCATCTATGTGGAAATGGAGCCCTCTCAACTGCAGAACAACATACTGTATACAATTCATAATGCAATGGAGGCAGTGTGAGAGAGAAATAGGAAAAAAGATTGAGATAGGAAGCTAAAGAGCCACAACAACAAGAAGAGAACAGAAGACACACTTGGTACCTATGGTTCTCATAATGGCTCAATGTTCTTGTCTGCTCCACCTCAGACGAGATTCTCAAAGGTGTGTTAAATCGCCTACTTCCTGAGGTGCTCTACAATACTTAAGGCTTTAAGTTTGGGGCGCAATTATTTCTCTCTGTAGGTGCTGGAGTCATTGTTTCCCACTCCCCACTTTCAGTCCCTTTCTTCCTCTTTGTTCTCCCTCTCTCTCTCACTCTGTCTGTCTTGCCTCCCACTTCTTCCCTTTCTTCCTCATTTAAAATTCTAGTCATACAATATCCAACGCCTCCATTCGTTTGCAGTATTGTCCACCAGGGGTTGCAGCAGCATTCTTCAGCCAAGAAATTCAATACAATAAACGCCAATAGCACTGTGTGTGTGATATCAACAAAAACACAACTTCCTTTTCATAACTTTATTACTTAGCAGACACAGCACCCGTGGTGGCATATTATGTTTCACACTGTTCTCCAAATGCAAAACTCTGAGCCTACAATAAGCATAATAATGCATTAAGATTGTGCACGTTTGTACAGAAAGAGTCTTACCTCATTACCCCCATGCGGTTCAATATGTCGTAAGATAATCAGGTATTCAAAACAGATTTGGCATCAGGGGCCCGCCAGACTGCCTCACTTCTTCAATCAGAGGGAAATATGACAGGGGAGCCTTGAGAAAGTGCCAGCAGGCAGGGATGTGCTTTATCACAGCGATATGGTTACATTCACAGCACTGCTGAGCCAGCACATTGTTGAAACAGTAGCCTGTGCTTCAGTAAAAGCTGGATTTATGATCTCTGTTCTCCTCCTCCTTTTCTCTCAGCCTGTCTTTCACCCAATGCACCTTCCCCCCCCCCTCACAGAACGTGTGCGTGTGAACGTGTGTGCGTGCGCGTCTTTTGGAGACAATTATTGAGATTTATTACTCTAGCTATCATTCATAGATGAATTGGATAGGTCCTTAGACACACTGTGTTGATCTATGGTGTTAGCTTTATCCCTCTGCTCCCATCTGTATTCATCACCACAGAACACCAGGGATTATTTATATAGAGTTTTCTCATCTGGCTTAATCAGAAACCCTTTTGTTTTGTATGAGCTTTTTTTTTTTTTTTTTTTTTTGGATGTGTTACAGTGCCAAAGGACCCAAACCCCCAGTGGCGAAAGGTGGTGTGGAGCCATGACTGCACCCTGCTGGCTTACGCTGACAGCACCGGCACTGTGCGCCTTTTTGACCTAATGGGCAGTGAACTCTTTGTCATCCCACCGGTAACCGTACCAGTTATATGTGTTGGACTTATGTGCATCCACTGATATTAATTAGAAGTGATTAGATGTAGCATATGGAAACCCAGTATTCATTTGGCATCTTTTCAGTATTATCTCTGTTATTTTCCTACACTCTCTCCCCCATAGAGACTTGGTGTGTCGCATAGGCATATGCATATGCATATGCATATGCAATATGTTGCATCTAAAATGAACTGTAAACTTTCCTGTATTGTCATTTGCAGTTTCTTATTACAAAATTACGCAATAGTACAGCAGATTTCACTGTGTTTGTAACTTTTTAGTGACACAATTATGTGCAGTGAGACATTCATAGAAAAGTTGGGCCATGCTCTACTGATTCAGTGTAGCACGTTTTAGCTTCCTGTCACCTTTGAAGAAAATGTCTACCTGTCACACACTCTGTGCTCTCTTTGTCTGTCGCGCCTGCTTTCTAATTCATTGTCTGTTGCTTTTTCTTTTCCCTTCTTTGCTCACAGTGTCCCTATTCCCCTTTTCTCCATCTTCGTCACCTCTTCTCTTTAATTTTTCACATTCCTCCTGCTCCCCCAGTGTTCCCTTGATCATCCTTTCCTCCTATCCTCTAGCATTTCTCTCATCCTCACATCTCTGCTCACTATCTCTCCTCGCACTGCCATTTCAAGTCCATCTGCCAGTCCCCGTCACTTTAATGCCCTGAGTGTGCTGCATATCATCATTTGTTCATTTCTATCCATCATTCCTTTTATTCCTCTATCTGCCCTGTCAGAGATGATGAGCGCAAACACTCGGCCTTATCCCCAGCCTCATTCAGTTTTCGATGTCTGTGATCCTCATTCCTTTAGTGCCTCTCTCCTTTTGTTATGCTTCTGCAGTGTGTGTGTCTGCGCCTCCACACTTAAACCAGCACCCTCTGCTCTGCTGTACCGTTTCTCTTGTTTGTCACTGTTAAGTGCACATAACGGTGACTTGCTGCTATTTCTGGTAGAGATGATAAAAAAGTCAATTTGACAGAAAGTGTGCATGGATGAAAAAAATTAAAATTTGCCCATCTCTCCTTCTCCATGTCTCCTTCCCCCATCTCTCCCACTTCCTTTCTTTGACTTTATCTGTCTGCTATCTGTTGTTCCCTGCTTTTCCATGTCTCATTATTTTCTTATTTAATCGCTTTTCTGTCTATTTTATGTTCTTTAACAAATGCTGCTGGTATGATGTGTCTTTGTTGTTTACCCTTGTAAAAACTTGGTGGGGGCAGAAACTGATGGATAATTACATACAGTATCTCACTCTGTCTTTTGAATTTCTCTAATATTTACATCAGCTACCACTCTCACACTTTAGCTTACTTTCTTATCTTGTTCTTTTTATGCAGGTAGTGAGTTTTCCTGGGGATTTCAGTTGCGCAGTTGCAGGCTTGATCTTCCTGGAGTACACAGCCAGTGCTCAGTGGTCGGCTGAGCTCCTTGTTATCACATATGGCGGTGGGCTGAAGAGCTATCTAGTCAGGTGAGAACCTAAATGGCTCCAGTAATACACATATAAATAAGGCAAATAACAGGGTTTTAAAGCACCTCCTTATTAGTCACAATAGCCTCACTAGAATAAACAATCTGTAGTAGTTCTCACATCCAGCACTATAGCTGATGAACCGTTTTAAGTAGCTTTATTATCTTTAGGTATAAATGCATTTAATGGATATATTTATTATGTTATATTTAACTTCGGCGGCACGGTTAGCACTGTCGCCTCAAAGCTAGAAAGAACCTTGGTTTGATCCCTGGGTCGGCCGGGTGCCTCTCTGTGTGGAGCTTGCATGTTCTCTGCGTGGGTTCTCTCCGGGTACTCTGGCTTCCTCCCACCATCCAAAGACATGCATGTCAAGTTAATTGGTGTGAATGTGAGTGTGCATGGTGCATGGTCTGGCGACCTGTCCAGGGTGTACCTCGCCTCTCGCTCGATGACAGCTGGGCTCCAGCCCCCCCCGTGACCCTTACGAGGACAAGCGGTTAAGAAAATGGATGGGTCTTTAACTTCCATTTCAGCTCCTTAATGTTTATGATTTGGCAGACACCGATTTTCAACTTTGAAGTCACACTAACCCTTCTAATTGATACTGTTACTGTTAAAACAGTTTTCTCCAAAGTGTTTTCAGTACTTACACATGACATTCATTCATTTAGCATTGGGGTGGGGGGGGATTACTTTTTCACATAGGGCCAGTTATATTTGAACAGCTTTTTCCCATTAATAAATGAAATTATCATTCAAAAACATTTTGTTTTTACTTGGGTTATCTTTTTGTAATATTAAAATTTGATTGATATGAATCATTTGAATATGAAAAATATGCAAAAACAAAGGAAGGGGGGCAAACACTTTTTCACAGCACTGACACTACTTTATTTCCTGAATTCCCCTTCAGCCAGCTCAACTTATCTTTATAACTGACACCTCTAAAGCTGACAGTTACTACTTTCACTCTTTACATGTCTACTGACACTTCCACTATTTGCAGTGGGCTTAAACTGACTCCAGTACACTGCTTTGGTTAAAATATGAGGTTGCTTCAGTTATTTACAGTACACTAACTTTAAACCACTTTGATCTTTCTACTGTCATTGAAAGCAGTTGACCTGTTTCCAGTCCTTCGACACCAATGTTGGTACTACTGCTTTCGTACTTACTGTACATACACACTGACAATTTGACGTGCTTTAAGTGATAGCACTTCAGTTGATTTCGCAACATTGTGGCTCTTAGAGACTTTAAATACACATTTTAACTATTTTACTTATGCTGCAAATCACAGTTAATGTCTCAGATGCAAAGATTTCAAGACATTTTTACTCATGTACAGTGGTCTGCACATTTCAGCATAAGTGAGCACATTTAATTTTCCTTCTGAACATATATAATTCTTTACTTTAGTTTCACCTGACGCTGAAATTCAGTGCCACCTTTAACTAAAGATTGTTTTAATATTTAATATAATATTGAATGCATGCTTTTTTTCATGGGTGCCCACACCTTCCTTTTTTAATTTGGCATTATTTAATATGGCATTGTTTCAGAGATTTCCTATTTCATTCTGTATGATTGCTGCAGTCACACCAAGCCTGGGTGCACTGACACCCCAAGACGCTGGATGACACTGACTGATTGATACTGTGTGCTGAATCTTGATCAGATATTGTGTGCTTCATGACTTCCCTTCAATTCCTGCCTGTGTAGTGTTATTTGCTAAGAAGGGAGGAAAGTGCTGATTTATTTTTCTATTACAGGCAGATAAATGGTGTCAGCTGCCTTTGAAGCAATCAGGATGTGTGTGCGTGTGTATGTTTGTATGTATGTGTGTGAGGAGGTAATTAAGATGTGGGAGACATTCGCACAAGTGCTGGCTTATTTTTAAGGGTTCTCTTTCAGGAGCTTATAGAGCTTATACTCACTCTTACTCCTCATATGACTGCGTTCCAATATTGTCGCTCACTTTTGAGTTAGAAGTTCAGAACATTAAGTAATCTCTCTCACTCTCTTACCCCGTACCAGCACGCACACACACAACTACTTTACTGTGACATTAACACCCACAGTAAATGGAGGAAGCTGAAGTGTGGCAGTGTTACAAATCTCTCAAAGCTATTTCCTTTGTTCTTTGTTTCTTTCGTCCTTTTCTTTACCCTGCCTCCCTGCATCTCTCTACAGTTTACATTGCAAGGAAACATTTCTCCAATGACATGCCATCACAAATTACAACACATCTCCTCGAATACCAATCTAATTTAGATTGCCCACTTAAATTATATTATATATCTTGCTGTGTCTCATTTTAATTGCAGCTGGGAATGAAATTGCTCTGCCATCTTCCCCAAAACAGTTTTGTCGCACCATTAACATTTTCAACACGAGTGTTCATGTTTTGATTGTGCTGGAGTTCAATTACAGGTAACTTATCATGTGACTTTCAACCTCCCCGTCCCCCCACTCCCCATCTCAGTGTGGGAACCAATCAGAACTTTCAAGAGAATCACAGCTTCAGTTTTGCTGCACACTACTCCCATGGCATCACCTCGGCTATTTACCACCCAGGCCACCGGTAAGTAAGATTTTATTAACAGTTTAACATCCTATCAGCCTGGAGTGCTTGTAGAATATAGGTGAAACAATGACTATTTTGAGAATTGAACATTTTTACCAGCATTTAACATTTAATCCGTCAGTTGCAGTGTAATTAATGTCTACATTCACTTGATACCCTTTTATTTTCTCTCGTGGCTGCCGTAGTCCAAGCCTACTTCTATCAGAACAGTGTTTCATCAAGTGTGTTTTTCATACATTTATATTCCGACATCTATGGAAATCTTTAAATATCCTTTGAAACGATTTTCCTCCTTAAACCCATTGCTGATGATGTTACATGATGCCATGTACAGCTTAAATATCTGAGTTTGAAAGTTGCTGAGTGATTTCAAATACTTTCATCATTTGACATCTAGAGGCCATATGAGTACACGCCAACATGTCCTCAATATGTCTTAGAATGATTACTGTGGTAGTTTACTGCATTACACTTCACTTTAACTATTTTACCATGAGAAAGGTTGTTTTGCAGACAGTTTATGGTAATGATATGTACAGTATATTTCAGAAACATCACTTTGATAAGTCCAGAAAAAGTCAGTTTCTTTGTAATACAGACATTCCTACACAGGTATAAGATGTTACATTATGGAACAGGGCCAAAGGGCTTACTTAGAAATAAATGAGGCAATCACTTTTATGCAGTACTTGCAGGAATAGACCATGGCAGTCCAGAATGTCCTTGCCTTCACCACGTAGCACGAAGGTTTTGGTTAATTACAGTATTTCTAGCTCACACCCCGTGACCTCACCGTTTTCACCACAGTCCCCAATCTGCATAATCTAGGTTTAGTGTGGCTGGTGAAGCTTGGTTTGGCAACATAATGGATGTTGGCAGACACATGTGTTTGCCAACTGATAGGTGAAATGAAACTTTAATGATCCCTGTATGAAAGCTGGGTCAGCATCAGTGAAAATAGGATAGAAGTAAGATGAAAAGAAGGTGAGCAACTGGAGGCAAGAGAAATGATTTCATTAGTTGAACATTTTGTAATGAAGAGTTAACATGCTTTAACTTATGTTGTGCACAGATGGTGTAAATACTTTGGAAATGTTACCAGATGTACAGCTAGTCATGATTGTTTTGTTATAAGAATGAAAGAAAGAAAGAAGAAATCTACTACATGAATAGACATAAAGTATGTACATGTGATGCAGGTGCTCTTTAGGGATACTGCTAGTAATTTGGCATTTGTTTTAATAAAACCTTATTTCATAATATGCATAAATAGCAACATATTCGAAGTATGAGCTATATATAAAACATAGCTTTCCATCAGTTTACAAAGTCACTCTTGGCTCTTGGCTCTTGCTAAATGCACCAGGGGGCAGTGTTGTTGCTTCATCCACACTTTGCTCCTGAGTTCCTGACTGTGTTCACTGCTCTTCTGTTTCACTTCAAGGAGAGACCTACTTATCACCTTGGTCATTGTGGTGCTGTTTGTGCTCATACAGACCTTTACCTTTGATAAATAATAATTAATTTGGTGCTTTGCTAAATGGCTCTTCAGTAGTGTGATTACTCACTGATCTGCAAGCTTGAACCCTGGTTGAACAATGGCCTCACACTAACCACCTTAATCTGCTGTCCTTTTTATGTAGTCCTAATTGATCTGTTGGGGCACAGTTATAGAGGTTGTAACCATGAGTGTGCGCATGCTTGTTTTTCAGGTTGCTGCTGGTGGGAGGCTGTGAGTCAGGGAATGACAGTACGTCAAAGTCTTCTTGCTGTGGCATCACAGCCTGGAGGGCTCTGTCTGGCTCGCCACACTACAAGCAGGTCACCAGCTATGAGGACGATATTAGTACGGTGAGGAAACCCTATACCATATCCCACTCACACATATGTTCATGCAAAATTATTCAAGAGATACCCATGACTCACATTTTTTAATCACCTGCTGTTTTGTCTGTTAGAATCAGAAGAGAGGTTTCTTCAGGATGCCCAGCTTCAGGTTGTTTTCAAGACAAGGTGATGAAAAGGTAGTACAGGCCCCTGCTTTCTCTTTGCTTTGTTACTAATCAAACTAATCTACTACTAATACTAATACTAATCTACTTACTAATCTAACTTAATTAGAATGAACTAAAAACAAAAAAAATTATGTGTCTGCATTTGTGTTGCCCAGGACGGTGTATTCCGCATGAGCCTGAGCCCTGATGGCACTCTGCTGGCTGTCATCCACTTCTCTGGTTGTCTGTCTGTCTGGGACATCCCCTGCCTCAAACAGAGGGCAACGTGGAGCCAAGACCAACAGGTACACCTCTAAGCTGCTTGTGTTTATGTGTATGTGAATGCAGGATTTCCTTATGTAGAATAATTCTGTGTGCATTGCAGTTGTGTGTCCTGCTAGTATTTTGTACATTAGATGCTTGACTGACTGTATTAATGTAATCTCTCTATAAGTGTGGAGGGAGAGAGAGAATGTGTGTGTGTGCGCTGCCATTAGACATTAAGTGAGGTGGCTTAGGAAGAACTTACATTCCTAGAATGTTTTCTGATTTATACCTTGCGCGTGCGTGTTGTGCTCTATCGCAGGCCTGAGCTGGCAGAGTGTCTGTGTGAGAAGTACACTTCCTGTGTAAGTGTAAATAGTGTTAGAAGATTAACTTCTTCACCCACTCTCTCCCTGTCATTCTCTTTTCCTGCCATCGTTTTCGGTCCCCCCCACTCTTCGTTCCTCCCCGCAGCCAGGATTTGAAGAGATCAACCCAGAGTGGAAGACATCGCTGGAGAGAAGGAAGAAAATAAAAGGTAGTTTGACCTGAAGGGCTAAAGAGAGCCAACCTAGATGCTGACACAGCAGTACACATTGGACACAATTTAATGATCTTTGACATGTCTTATTCTTTGAATTATACAGTTATTTAGACATACCAATATCGTATTCCACGCCTAGCAAACAGTTTTCTCCTTCAGTGTCCATGTTTATGTGTGTATTTCTGTGCTTGTGTAACTGTCTGTATGTGTCTGTGTGTACAGTCTGCCTGTTTGTGCAGCTCTACAGTCTTTTTTGACAGTTTTGGGCCAGTAGCATTGACAGCTGTGGCAGCTTATGTAAGCAATAATCTGTGTATAAGTCTTCATCTCATGCATGACAAGTGATAAATGTGTCCACAGAGAAAGCCACCAATCCAAAAAAGGAAAGCAAAATCTCTATTGGCTTTTGTTCTTCTCTCGTGCACAGTCACCTTCATACACAGTAAGAGCGCTTATGTCCCTCTTTATGTGTCCCAGATAAGGAGCAGTACTACCCGCTGGTGGATGTCAGTTGGTGGAGTGATAACGTGTTGATTCTGGCTCGATGCTCCGGCTCTGTCACCGTTTCATCGGTCAGGACGCTCCGCAACCTCCTGGGCAAATCTTGTGAATGGTTCGAGTCCTCGCCTCGAGTCACAGCCGCACATGATGGGGGCTTCCTCAGCCTGGAGGTATATGTCAGAGTAGTGGCATACATATATGGTTGAGTAATTTCAAGTGAATAGTGTAGCCAAACAGTAAAAGTCCACTCAATAAAAAGAGAAATTATAACCGTGTACATTCCTGCTTCTTTATAACCAACAAAAACTCTGATACCACATCACTGTTCTCTTGTATTTCAGTCATTTGCATGCCTTTATTGTTTTATCTGATAGCACTGAGAGCCAACGTTTGGGAAAAGTTTCATCAGCCTGCTTCAGCATTGAGTGGGGGATAAATGCTTGTAGCTTTATCTATAGCTAAGTGAGTGTTGAGATTCCTGTGCAGATGGGATTTGTACTGTAAATGCCTCCACAGATGTGGAATAATATGACCTTATGTGTTCACTATAACCAGCACGTGTGCATTTCCTGTATGTGATGAGTTTTGGGCAGTGTATTACTACAACACTATGGACTCTACCTCAGCTCTTTATTGATTAAGACGCTTAATGTTTTGCAAGTACCGGTACTCAATATTTAATAACCCCTGGCTGGGTACAGAGCTCTGCTGGAGGGCCCAACATTTTTCTCTTGTGATCTAAAACCTAGAGGAGCATCACTACAAAATATGAGTATTTTCTACAGCACTTGGATAAAAAAATGAGCGAGAACTGGACAAGACAATTTAAAGAAACTCCTTTGTACAGCTTGGATTTAGATTTTTTTTTTTGGGCAGCTTGACCTTGTTGTTGTTTTGTGTTCAGCCTGATGGTCCGGGAGTAAAGCATGACGTTAAGTGTGTTTACCAGCTTGAGAACAGCTCAGTGTTAACTGGGCTGCATTGTGTGCTTCATTTTTAATTCGGTACTTCTGCTGGCAAAGAAGTGTCCCTACTCAGCATCAGAAAGTCACTGGGGGCAAAGACTGTAAATCTGACAGCTTCGATTATTGAGGATTGATGTTCTTCCATTCTGCAGCAATCACTTCATGATTTGGGCCAACAAGACAGATGTTTATGTAAAAACACAACTGTGGTTTTATGGCCACTTCCAACCCATATGTTTGCAGTATAATTCAAATTTATCTTTAACAAACTTATGTATTTTGTCTTAGGTTTTGTTACTGATTTGAACACTATAATTTTGTTTCAGTAATTCTTCTGATTCTGTTTCGTTAATGATTTGCTTATTTTTTGTGATTTTATTTCCATCCCATTCATGATGCTATATTTTTACATCCACAGTGTGAGGTGAAACTGGCCCAGAAGCGTGGGCGGCTGGAGAGTAACCTTAGTGGTGGAGCTAGTGACGATGATGAGGGTGATGATGGAGGAGACTCTGACTCGGATGACGAGTCGTCAGCCAAAGCTCGCTACTTTGGCTACATCAAGCAGGGCCTGTATTATGTAACGGAGATGGAGCGCTTCGCCCCACCACGCAAACGGCCCCGCACTGTCGCCAAGAACTACCGTCTGGTCAGCTTGAGGTCAACAACACCAGAGGAACTGTACCAGAGGAAGGTAGGAGGCTGACACAGCTTGTAAATGAATTGAATATTATTGAATTATTATCTTGTTTATAAAGGCAAAAACTCTGACTTTTTGTGTTGTATAGGTACAGTAAAAAGTCCTCTCAATGTAGATTTTTACAGGACAGGTCAGAACTAAATTTAATAAAAAAGGATGCAGAACCTTCATTGATATCCTCATTTTGAATTTGATCAGACTTTCGGTGCACTGAAACATTTTAGGTTTAAAAGATTACTTAGAATTTTGAAACCGAAAAAAGCCAGAAAAATGAGAACTCCCACGACTGTATGGCTGCTGTTTAAATTGTACAGCTCGCTGTAAAAAGAATATAACCATTCTGGGTCCACCATGTCCTTGGTACAGACAGATTGTTAATACTACAAAGTTGTGGAAACATTCTGATGTTTTTTTTTAGTTTTGAGTTCGTTGAGTTGTTGGGTAGCAGGGATGATGATTTCTGGTCCATCTTTGGCGCAAACTGAAATACCTCAACAATTATTCTGTGAATTTGCCAACTAATTTTGGTGATCCTCTGACCTTTTGTCTAGCACCACCATTTCGATCATGTTTGTGATTTGAGTGAAATATATACTATTGGTTAAATTGTCATCAACTATGAACTACAGATATTGATGTTCTACTCAGGAATTGAAATCACTTCTATGAAATTTGCATGTTAGCGTGATCACGTTACATTTAGCTCAAAGTACTGCTGTGGCTCACTAGCATTAGTGTTTATAGCTTAGTGCTGAGTGAATAGGCAGTTAATTTGTTGTTTGCTCAGTGATATCACATTATTCATATTTCGTAAAAGCAACATAAATGGTTTGACCTGTGTGGACAGGTGTTTTTATTTGACAATTCAAGCAGAATTTGCAGTGTGTTAAACCCAGTAGGAGTCCTCAGAATAAGGTAACATATCCGCAATTGGGGAGAAAATAAAGAGTCATATTTTTGTTACTGTTTACTTATTCATTGCAGTACACGTAACAAAATGATTATGTGCTTAGACGACAAAAGCTTTTGTCAGTGTTCATGCTGGAATAGTTTCTTGTTTCCATTTGAATGTTCGTTTAGCTCAGCAATCTAAACAACAATTCTAGTGCTGACATGCAGTTCTTCCCAAACAGTTATACTTTTATTTTGACAAAGGAACCGATATTACCTGTTTTTGTATTTTCAGAGTTTCCCTGTTCCTAATTACACAGAGCCTTTTGTACGGCCTATTTCACATTCAAACTGATAGATGAGTCACAGACACCTCACTGTTACGCCAGTAATCATTTTTAAGAGCAGTTGTCAATAGTCTTCAGTGCTGGATTTCACATTTACCATGAAACTGGTCTTTTTCCTGCTTAATTTAGGAGCAACTGATGACTGTCATGTGAATCTGTTTGGTCATTGACAGAATTATAACAGACTCATCTGAAAAATTGTTTTCTGACAAAATAAATCCTGTGCCAGCTCAGTGATGTGCTGTTTTTTTTGTTGGATCAGCTCCAGAGTGCTGTTGAGGAGAAATTAAAACAAGGCAAGATGTTCAGTCTGCTTTAAGGCTATTTCTCAGTCCCGGGGGTTTCTCTGAAATGCTAATTGCTGCATTAGAAATATGGCTGTTGTTGCTACTCACTACAAATTGCAGCAAAGACAACAACATGCTCTGTCATAAAGCACAGTGAGTATCAGCTCTCAATGATCCGAAGTTTGAGCATGGTTCATCAGTCATTTTTATAACCTATCATCTGCTGCCTTCTTCATCATTGTCATCATCATTACATGCCATTAGTCATCACCATCAATCCTAACAGTGGAGAGTTACTAAGTAATATATCATTATTATCTCTTTGTAACACTTGGTACCTGCGGCACTTCCCCAGCTGCTTCTGCTCTCCTGATGCCATTTTTTTCCCTATTGACGGATACCACATATAGTCTTGTGTTCAGGGGAGGAGAGTGTCTGTATTGTCTGCAGGTATATGTATGTTAGTGTGTGGATGTTTGGTTTATTGTATGTGTCAGTGCCTGCATATGTTTGTGTTAGATCTGTACAGTTTGACATTTCCACACCACACTCTCTGACTCGCACACAGAAACCAGAATGACCTGATATATCCTCTGGGATTCACCTCAGTCAAGGGGTTGCAGTCTATTTCGCTGTGAATAGACCAGAAGAAGTCATTCCAGGTTATTTCCTCAAGTCAGTCTCTTCAAGTGTTAAGGAGTTTGATGATGCGTTCGGTGGCGTAACCCTGCCTGTATGAGTAACACACAGGCAGGGCTGCTAACAGTTTTATTAGCTAAATCCAGAGAGAGACGGAAGCACTTTTTGATGTCCTCCTACGTGAGGTTTAACTGTGTGGGGTTCTTATTGCCCTCGAGGAACCACAGTCTGGCTAATGTGTTGCTTTGTACTCCTACACACAGAAAGAGATGGATACTCAGTGTGTGTGTCAGTCAGTGAGCTTGTGCTCACGTACTTTCACACACATTGTGTGGGGCTGTATAAACAGAGGTGTCATGATATTTCTGGATTAAATAATTTTGTGATATATAGCATGTCCTCTGTCAAGTCAAATGTGACGAGCAAATGAAACTCTGTAACACGTCAAACTAAGATGGTGAACATGGTAAACATATTCACCTGGTGATGAAGCACTGAGTTTAAAGCACTGCTGTGGTAAGTACAAATGCTGACATGTCTGTAGGATTGTTATTACTTTAGTGAAGCAGTAGTGGCATTATGTGATTTTAACTCCTCCTCATTCCTCCTTTGGGTTTTCTCTCTCTGTCCATTTGATTTTCCTTCTTCTTCTTGCGGTTTGCAAGATCCGCAAACATTCCGTTGCCCCTCATCCGTTCTCGTTATCCCTCTGTAGCAGCCACAGTTTACACTGAGTCACATTGCACATTGCTACAAAGATTAAAATCTGCATGTTCTAGCTGTTTCTATTCAACCTTTCAGTTTATAACGTGCACTCAGGATTTTAGATGTGCCATAGCTTTTGCAGGTTTACTCAGTTCTTAAATTCTTTGTCCTTAAATGTGATGAAAAATTGGGTCATGGACTTTTCTCCTGTTTGTGTTTTTGTTGCTTAGGTATGTGCTTAAATTACAGTGTGGTTGTAATTCATTGAATGTATTTTATTAATTTAATTCTGTTCAGGAACACGTGGAGATGAAATCAGTATTATACCTTTGACATGATAATTGGATATTTAAAAAAGTACAACACAGAAAATTAAAATTGAATTAATTGGTATGCATATCTATATTTGTTGCCAACTTAAATTTTACATCAGAAAACTGACTGTGCCACTTAATTAGAGTCATTGTCTGTCATAATCAATATTATTGATTATGATCACATTATTGTATACATGTTTGTTTGTCTCATAGATTGACAATGAGGAATATGGTGAAGCCCTGTCTCTTGCCCAGGCGTATAATCTGGACTCGGACCTGGTCTACCAGAGACAGTGGAGGAAGAGTACTGTCAGCATTGCCTCAATACAGGATTATTTGGTAAGAGATGGAGGAAATGAGGTGGAGGGGTGGTTAAGAGTAGACTGATGAATTTAAAGTACATGCTTAAATGTAACGCAATCCATTTACTCTGTTTCATCATTTCTTCCAATTACTTTTGCATTTTCACACCCTTCCCTCCTAATTTTCTCACTTTATCCCATCACTTCTGCTGAACTTATTCCCTCTCTGTCCATTCTCTACGTCGCATCCAGAGCAAGATCCGCAAGCGCTCATGGGTACTGCACGAATGTGTGGAACGTGTCCCAGAGAATGTCGACGCAGCCAAGGAGCTGCTTCAGTATGGCCTGAAGGGAACGGACCTCGAAGCCCTCATAGCCATAGGAAACAGAGAGGACGGAGGCAGGTAAGGCATGCATGAGCAAATGTAGACAAACCAATGCAATCCTTGTACATAGTCTTTAAAGGACTTATTCCGTCTGCCTTATTTTATGTACTATATACACATTTTA
Source organism: Ctenopoma kingsleyae (assembly GCA_032353495.1). Lineage (NCBI taxonomy): Eukaryota > Metazoa > Chordata > Actinopteri > Anabantiformes > Anabantidae > Ctenopoma > Ctenopoma kingsleyae. Next base: position 8,531,574 of record JAUBNQ010000016.1, read on the forward strand.
TTGCCATCTTCCAGGTTTATCTTGCCTGGTGACATTGACCTTGACGACCTGCCTTACGAAGACATCCTGTCAGACGATGAGGAGCTGGAGAGGAAGATGGAGAGGGAGAACAGGAAGAGACAGGAGCTGCTAGCCAAGGTTGACTTCAGCAGGTACACAGACTGTTTTATAGTCAGCTTGGTAATTCAGTCGTGGGAACAGATGAAGACAGAAAGCCACACCATGCAGAACTGCTGCCAATGTTTTGAATGTACAGCGAAGAGAGGATTTATTTGAACGCAGTCACCAGCAGTTGCTAGTGGGTTAGAGAGATCATTATTCAGCTTGAGGACCCAGGCTCAGTTGGCATCATCTGCGTTGCTGGCACAAGTTTCCAAAGCCAGAATTTGAAACGTTTTCCTTTTGCAGTATAATGCTCCTTTGAGCTGCTTGTAACTTTTAAGACAAATGACTGAAACACCAGAATTCAACACCACCTTCTAAGTCTCATTAGCAGTTATTGGGTGGGTGGAAAAATCCCCACTGAGGGGAAGCTAATGCTGATCGGTGTGAGTCGTCTTGTCTGCAGGTTGTTGCCTAATGTTCGGAAAGGTGAAATTATTCCCAATGTTAACTGTAATGACGGACAAAGGAACTGCTCTATTGAAAAGAAAAAAAAGAGAGATTGTGGTAAAGGTATTTTGGTGTAGATGAGAAAACCAGGAGAAAATGGGAGAAAATGCCAAATTGAACACTGATTGTTTGATTAGGTCACGCTCTGGAGAGGGGATCATAAAGGCAGGGACATTAATGAGGATGAGGGATAGAGGGAGATTAGTGGGTAATCTGCTGGAGGTAATTTATGCCTTTGTTGTCGAGTGCCCAGGGAAAGATTAATGAAAAACCCTTTAGTGATCGCTAATCACCTCTCATACACTCACGCACACACATGCAAATACACATAGCCATGTATCGTGAAAGACTCTTAAGCTTAAGCACTTAGCCTACACATATTACACATGTGTTACAATGGCCAAATATAAATGTATACAAAAATATGCATCCATTTAAATGATGCACATTAAAAATGCATCATTATTGTGTTTATGCAAGCAGGCATTGCAGTTATTTCAAGCTTCAGCAGCGGGATTGTGCAGTCTCTATTGTTCTTTTCATATCAGGTACTTAACCACTGGGCCTGCAGTCTGCATACGAATGAGAAAGAGCAGAAACGGTGTAATATTAATCCTTCCTAACATCTGCCCCTTAGTTTCTTGCTTATTTTTTGTCGCTGTTCTCATTTGACTTTCTGCTGTGTGTAGTTCATTGTGTAATAAAACAGTTTAGCTTCATTGCAGACTTGTAGTCCATTTTAGATAAGGAAAAGATGGTGGATAAGAAAAAGATTTAAGAGCGAGTACAAAAAATCGATAATTTGCAAACATTAAAGAAACTATTACATTAAATCCTCAGTGAATTACTTTCTTTAACTATGCCAATTTTTCTCCTTCCTCTACCTTTTCGACAAGGTGTCTGCTAGGGAGCTCTCACACATGTCCCAATAGTGTGTGTGTGTGTGTGTGTGTGAACGCACATGGGTGCAGAGTAGACCCTTACTAATGGATCCAACCATGTTGTCTTGAGGCCTGTGGCTAAGGCCTGAGAAAGATAATAATTCTCTTAATTTCTTTTTAACTACACCACCATTATAGGAATGGCTTGATATCGATCACAGCTGTTCTGTGTGTGTGTGATGTTCTTGTGTGTAGATAAGGATTATATTTAGAGTGGTACCTGTTCCCTTTCTCACAATTTGTGTTGTATATTTAATTGTAAATGAATTAGCATCAACATACACTTGCCTTTATGGACTGCCACACAGAGAGCATTTTTTGATCTTTTGCCCCTTTACACATTTTGAAGTTGTCTGTGTTTGTTCACTCGCTTGAAAGTCATTTATAGAGATTTTATAATTGATTTATAATGATTTATAGTCACCAGTCAGTATAATGTAAAAAAAAATGTGATTAATCTTAAGAGGAAAACATGACTCTTGGAACTTGTCCAGTAGAGAATCGTTTTCAGCAATCAGACCCAAACCCTGCTCAATTGACTTCTGCTATTCTCTGCAAATGGTTTTCTTTTCCCTCTCAGTACCTACTGGTTCTTTTTAAAGGATCCCATAAAATGTTGGATGTTAATGTACTTCTCCAGCCTCTCTTGTTACTACCAGCTGTACGCCTATAGACAATGTGTGCACTACCTTCAGCTATCCTGAAATGTATTGTCACATAAAATACAGACTTCTCCCAGGCTTGGTTATTGCTTTTTTATTCTTTACTGTTCAGTGTTGTTTGTCTTGCATGTTTTAAAACCGTTGTTGTGACCGCATGTGGATAATTCTATCTTTTCTCGTCAGCTTGTGCATAATGAAGTATAATTCAGAATCCGCCAAGGGCCACTGCAACTGCTGCTCTGTCTTGCTGCATACAACAAGAAGATGGACAGTGTGTGTGCGTGTGTGAGAGAGAGAGAGCGAGAAAGAATAGAATAGATAAAGGGAAAAGAGTCTGGAGGTGAGAGTGTACATTCTGCTGCAAGGTGTTTATGTTCTCATCTGATCAGATTCACACCTCAATCAGAAGTCTCATTTTCTCATTTGCTCCAGCTTTGGTCGTGTGTGTCTGTGTGTCTGCGCTTGTGTATGTTGCACATGGATGCTTTGATGTGGCATCCATGGGAATGCGAAGGCCTGAGCTGATGTGTTTTTGTCTGTTTATGCAGTCCAATTTTGTCCCTCACACTGTGTGATAATCGCTTTCATCACACAGCGCATTTTAGTGTGTTTGTGTGTACATGAGTGTGTTGGCCTCTTTATGCATTTCAATCTCTGTTCAATGAAGTCACATTCAAGGCATTTGTACAGGGATTGAGGAGCAACACCATCAGACTTGGAAATACAAGATGCACACACACATATACCCCCACACAGTCCAGTTACTTTACATTAGACAGCATGTATAACTGTCTAAGGCACAGTTACATCTTAAACTTTACAACTGTCAAGCTCTATTCAGTTATGTTGCAGTGTTTTTGTTCATTTTGGCCCTTTCTTAACCACATTTCCCCCCTTGAGTCACTGTTTATTGTAGGAGCAAATCAGGAAACTAATACAAGTCCTCACAAAGGCACAGGCACTCTGCTGCCCCTTTTCAAATGCAGAAATATGCTCCAGCTCGCCCATGTGTATGTGTAACGGTATACTACGCACTGTTTATGTTGCACCTCAGTGGAATTCAGCACAGTTAAAGGCAAACCTGAACATTCAGATGCCTCTAACTTGTAGGTGGCCATTTTCACAATGCCACTGTGAATTGCTGTCAGGGAACATATTTAAAACTTTAAATAATGAATGATGTTAAATTCCTAACTGGTGAGTTTGTTAAAATCTAGAACTGTATTTTTTTTGTTAAACAAAAACACAAACATTAAAATTCAAAATTTCTACAGGCATGCTAGCAGATTTCTAACGTTGTACGTAAATCTATAGTGTGTAACTTTTTTTTTTTTGTAGAAATATGCTCCAAAACACATCTTAATACGGAAATGTACTGTCTTTGACAGAAGGCGCTACATGAAAAGTCAAGGAGTCGTTCTCATGAAGGTCATTAGGACACTATCAGGTCAGGTCAACTAAAAATTCACATGTACATTTTACATTACAGAAAATATTTAAATGGTAAAAAGGTTTATCCAAAATTTAGTTTGTTAGAATTCATGATTGAACCAAAATTTGAAACCCCAAAAGTACAACGGACTCTAAAATGGCTTTCTAACATGTCGTCTCCTCTCTCCCCTCTCACCGCTATCTTTCTTCCATCTCCACGTTTTTTGCTTTCCTCTGAAGAGGCAAAGCAAAGCAATAATTACCACTAGTACAAGTGCTAAGCCGCCACTCTTTGATGTGCCACAGAGTGCGTTGAGCCAGTGTTAATCTCTGTTAGTCTGTGTAGAGGAACCCTGATAAGGCCTGATAGCGCAGTCTGTAATGAGGGATTAGGGATTAAGACGGCAGTGGAGAGGTCAGCTCCCCTGTGGTCACAGTGTGGTTGATCCAGGGCAAGTGTTTAGAGAGCTTTGAGTACTGCTTCACCTGGTCAGGTTGTTCGGTTGTGGACGGAACATGTATGTGTGAAGGCAGGGAGATGTATAGTAGCTCACTTCAGTAGTTTTTAGCCTTGTGGTTCTTTTCCTTTGAGTGACTGAATTGAAGCTTTATCCCATATAGTCTTGTGCCTTTGTGCTTGTGGTCTTCCAAATTATTTATGGTTGTGATTAAATGACATTGAAAATGGATTTGATTCTCACTGGACAATAGTTCACTTCACTGACAGTTAGCATCCTATACATAACAACCGAATGGTTCTCGTGGTCATAAGGAGTTGATTTATTGAAAATGATCGGGTCTAGAGGGCACTATGTTGTATTGTAATCACCAGTCTAAAGCATAGAGGTCCTTGTGGATGTACTGTATAGGGGCAGTTTACAGTTAATTTAAAGCTAGGGTGTGTGCAAAAAGACTTTAGACATAATTTGAGTTGTTGAGAATTTGTTAAATGTTAAATGTGATGTTGTGATGTGCTTGTGCTTGCATGCTGTTGATTTGTTTGTGTGTCTTTGTTTGCATGTACATGTTTAGGCTGACTCTGGAGCAAAAGGAGCTGTGTCGCAGCCGATTGAAACTACTCTCCTACCTCGACCGCCTGGCAACATATGAGGTAACAACAGTTACTCACCATTATTGTAATGATTTGTATCAGCCTTGGAAATCCTGCACATGAGATATTAATTTTGTAATTAAGGCTGCAGTTATCATGAGTATTAATATTGTATCAAATGAGTGTTGAGAAAATGTGAACAAATATTGAAAAAAGTCAATGGTTGACTAAGAAAACTGGAGAATGTTCACAGTCATTATATATTTGAACTATTGTTTGCACATTTTCTATGAAATGACCAATAGATGAATTGACTTAATGTCTGATCTCAAGATTTAATGACAAGCTAAACCTTTCATTTGGCAAGTGCTTGATTCACTAAAAATGTACAATTAGGTTAACAACATATTTTCATATTATTATATAATAAAAAATGTGTAATATTGATTTAGAAATGTAAATATTTTTTATTTTCGTATGATCTTCAAATGATTATAGGCTATCAAGAGCAACAATAAACTTTAACAGAACACACCTTCTGTTGATCTTGTAATGAGCAAGCCTGAAGAAACTGCGATGTGAAACACGGTGATGAAGTTGCAGATCTGCCATGATGCAGACTAAACTTAAAAAATGAAGGCATTCTCCTCGTGTGCTGCAATGTCCCTGCTGCTTGCTGCAGCACCCTGGCATATGCATGAGCACACTGCTGCGCGCACAATTATCATCTGTTGAGGTGGTAAATTTACTTAATTTGGAAGCCACTGAAATTACCATTACTGTAACACTATCTACACCTACTGCATAGTCAAGCTTCAGTCCTGCACCAGTGTCTGAAGTAGAACACTCAACTACACACTGTTATGTTAAAGCAGGACAAAATACACTTGATGTCTAAAATCACAAATAGGTGAAATGTGAGACAAATATAGACAGTTTTATTAATTAGAATAGAGGTGTATACATCTCACCAGACACATTATATAGATGACTGAAAAGTGCAACTGAAATGTGTCCTTGTCAAAACTGTTTCACTCATTGTAACTTAGAGAAGCTGGTACAGAAGATATAAATCACACACACAAAAACAAACATCCAAAAAATAATTTTTATTCAAAGTAGTGATAATAGTGTGCCGATTACTCCAGCTCGGAGCAAGCCAGCTCAGTGATTCAGTCTGAATGCATGTTTTCCAGACTAATGTCTTTTTGTGAAAACAGACCTCATGAGATTTAGGCGTGAGACCTGTGAGACTTCTAAGGAGAATGTGTTTGAAGTAGTACAATAAGCTGAGGGTCACTAAAGGTCCACATTATGAATTCATTTGCATGTTTTACAGAAGTTAATTTAACATTTTTGTTAAAACATTATTTATTGTAGTGTATTTTTGTCTTGTGAGCACCTTAATGTTTTCTCATTTCATGTCCGATCTCTTTAAAGCGCAAATGTTTTTCTGATCTGCTTTTTATTGATATTCTTTCTTAAACCCTGTTTAAAGCTGCAGAAGATATTTATGTGAGAGACATTTTAAGCATGTGAATACTATTAAAAAAATATTATTTATATATATTTAAAAAAGAATGGATGGTGTAGCCTTCTAGCTGAGAGATGATGTGTCTTGGTAAGACATAAGAAAAATGTGGTTTTAGTACAAGACCTACTGTATAAACATCAGAGGATGGTTATATACTACCAAAGGAACTTGGACACTGGCAACTACTTAACACTCTTAAACCGTCGTTTTAGATTTATGATGAATAGTGTTAACATAAACACCTTTCACATCCCTGATAAATCACAGATGAACAGGGCCATACTTTCTCCTATGCAGGACACGAGAGATGAGATTTTTACACTGCTAGATATTCAACTTAGACAGAATAACGTCTCTCTCTTTATTCGGACATTGTCATGGTAACTGCAGCACTCGTTAGATTCCTTTTGCCCCAATCCATTTTCTCTGGCTGTCCATGAATATGATATTAGGATTTTTATCATCCCGACTTGGGCTGCCTCTGTCCGTATTTGGCCCATTCAAAAGCTATCCATCAGAAACACACTTCTACACAAAGACACACACACATGCACACACTGGCATAGAAGATGCTACAGAGATTTTATACACAGACACACATAATTCCCTCTAAGCCAAAGGCCAAGACAACAAATGTTCCCTCCTGACATATGTGTATGCACATATTTGCACTCACTCACTCACTCATTTACACACTCAGACACACACACTCACACTGGAATAGAAGATGCTACAGATATTTTATACACACAGACACACAAAGGCCAAGACAAAAAATGTTCCCTCCTGCCATATGTGAATGCACACACTCATACCTTTCTCAGGTGGTTTGGACTAAAGGACGAGACAGCTGTATGCTAGAAAGTTAAATAGCATCTCTGTTGACTTGGCTTTAATACATTCATTTGCAATCACATCTTTTACTCACTCGTTTCCTCTCATCTTTAGTTTGAATTTCTATTAGGTCAGACCATTTTCTCCGGAAAGATAACTCTCTACTTCACAACTTTTTATGAACCACAGTTGAATTCCATCTTTCTCTCCATCACCTCTTCCTCTCTCTCTTTTCCTCGTGCTCTCCAGGAGATACTTGGCGGTCCTCATGCAGCGGAGCAGAAATACGATGCAGAGTTCTTCAAGAAGTTCCGCAGTCAAAATATTGTTTTGTCAGCAATAAACTACGCCAGGGTAATCAGACTCTCACTTGCTTTAAAATCTCTCTCTAATGATCTTACTTAATCTGTTTATTTGCAGCACCATTTTGCACTGATGTGATATACACTCAGGTGCAGCATATTACATGCACCTAGGGAAAACTAATGCAGCAGGCTGGCATTAAATCCTCCTTCATGAAGGTGATGATGTTCAGTTTTTGTTGAAACTGCTTTAGACAGTGTGGTCATTTTGAAGATGTAGTTTGTGCTGCTGTGGAATTGGGTCGATGAAATAATGCACAACTGACAGAGCCTATATATTGGATCTATTCGTTTCTAATAAGTTGCATTACAATGTTCTGCTTTGTGTCAAATAATTAGATTTAGATCGCCATATATTTTCTGTACAATTCAATCACATATGGTGCATTTCTTTTTCTTTTTTGTCTTAAAATCAATCACGGAAAAGTTTTCCAATATAGATTGTGCATTTGTTTTCTTACAGGAGAGTAACGTGCAGGCCCTGGACATCTTATTCACATACCACGGAACTGAGCTCCTCCAGCATCGCCTAGCTATACTTTACAACTTTCCCGAAACCACCTCTCCACATGAATACACCATCCTGCTGCCTGAAGCTTGGTGAGCAACAGACAAATACACACATTCACTGAGGTGTAATTAGTTGCAGTGCTACCTAAACTATATCAAACTCTCTTATACTGTGAGTTGGACTGTGCATGATTCTGTATCTCTGTGGGCTACCAATTATTCTGTGGACAAGAAAATGTTATTTAAATGACACCTTGTGTGTTTTTACAGACACACGAGTATGAGAATTAATATTTTTTTCAATTTCAAATAAACAACAAATTTATCTTTTATTCATATCTTTTCTGATGTAATCACTACTGTAATTTACACTTCACTGTAGAACAAAAAGAACCCATTAAAATGTACCAATGTGGGCACACTGACACAGAAAATGAAAGCACTTAAAAAGTACTTGAAAATAATATTTTTTCTATAAATGAATGCCTAATCATAGTCTAAAAATGCAAATTTGGTAGCATGAAACATTAAAAGTCAGAACAATCATGTTGCCCTTACTGATGGAATGATGATGTGGAAATCAATATTAAAATCGCCGTTGAATGCACAAATTTCGCTTCTCACCACATTTCAGTCTTTATGCTTTCTTTGACAAATGTGCACACGCACAGTGACGCAGTGAAAGCTTATTCTTACGTTACATACAACTAAGTTTGAACACCTTAAAATCATAAAATACTACCTGCAGTGATAAACTGCAGTAGTTTAGGAATGGTGTTCTTCATGATTTCCTATCTTTCTTCTAATACAAACTACCAACTACTAAAGCGCAGAACGCACACCTACGTCATTGTGACATTTTCAACGTTCTAGCTGTAAGTTCAGTTGTCTATAAACATGTGTGGCATTCAGTCCACTCTGCCTTGATGTTATTACAGACATGACTAAACTCACTGTGATCTGTTGACTTGCTTGTCGACTTGCCCCTGCTGTTGAGCTCTGTTATTTAGCCCATGAACACCTAAGGAAATGGTGTTAGTTACAGTCTGCTACTAAGTTAAATATCGAATAAACAATGATATTAGATAATTCTCACAAACCTACCATGCTTACTAATACGCTAGGAAAATTACACAACATGCTGTTGAAAAATACTGTTTTAAGGCTGGAGTTTTTGTTTGTGATTTTGTTAGAAATTGAAGGGGTATTTTGAATGAGATTCTTGTCCCTTTAATATATTTAAATATCATATTTGCATTTGGACAAAGAAACACATGTATACCACTTGACCAAAGTCATCTGGAGTCATGTGCATACATACTGTTTGTGTACTACATAGAAATATTTGTCTGTGTGGTTTCCGGCTACTTTCCACCGCCGCTCCCTTTTAAAAGGCACGTTGGAGTTAGTATGGAGGTCAGGCGGCTGTGGCTCTGCAGTGAGCATCCATCATGGCTTTGCCACTGTGGGGCCATTTCCTGTTTTTCCCAGACTGCGAGCACCAACTGCTTCTCCAACAGAGCTCTCTCGTACACTGCAGCAGACGGGACCGACTCAAGCCATCTGTTTGGAGATCACTTGCTATATAATAAACTGGAAGGGGAAAATATTGTTCTGCAATATTGATCAGGTCTATGAGTGGACATCTATATGTGTGAAGGAATTCAGAGTATATGTATTTTGTTGAAATTTTTTCTGTAGCTTGAAAGAGTCAGCCCAGAGGAAATAAAAATAAACTCGAATGCCAGCTCAAAGTTCGCTTTGCATCTCCATTTTTTTCTGCAGCACTGCTTCCCTGCCTCTCTCTGGCTGACGTAAAGTAGATTATGGGAGCAGGTATGGAATAATTCATTCCTCCCATCGATATCTGAGCGCTCGCACCAGTATTTACTCTCTACCCTCTAACCTGGCTGTCTTTAATGAGGAAAGACCAGAGAAGTAGGAGAGGGGTTAAAGAAAGGCTAACTTTCTGTGGGCATTGTAGAGGAACAACTGAGTCTCAGTCTCTGTCATGCCAGTGTTAACATTCCAGTCTTAATGGGTACCGTGCCCCTTATATATGTGTCCTCTCCAGCTACTAGCACACCAGCTACTCAGACACTTCATTCGTGTTTTGTGATGGGCTGTGTTTAAAAAAAAACTGCTGTTCCACAATTGTACTCGGCCTTTAACTGCACCAAAGCTGTAGATGATTTGTAGCCTGCTCTGTCTCCTTCAGTTTTACAGCAAGAGTACATATTTTTTCTGTGTACAGACAAACAGATAACAAGAAGAAATACATTACTCTTAGAATAAGAGATGAAAAAAAGCTTCTGTTCACCCGAGTGTCTCAGAAAGTGTGCATGCATTCATATACTTCTGCAAGTGTGCATCTAACTGTTTGAGTCTCGTCGGCACCGACATGACAGTTACAGAGGTTATGGAGTCATTCTTCTCTTTGGTTTATTTTCTTGTGTGCTCTGTATTTATCTTCCTCAGACTTGTCACACTCAGGGAGAACCAGGAAGAAGTAAAGCTTAGTAACAACACAGCTTTTAGAAAATAAGTCCTCACTATTTGCAACCCAGGCACAACTCAGACTCTTTTTCGACAGTTCTTTGACTTGTTTATTGTTGTGCTGTTGTTTTTTTTTCCTCCTCACCTGTTTCTTCTCTTATTAAGCTCTGCTGTTTCCATTTCCCATATGTTGCTACCTCTCACCAGAGCTTTCTTGTAGTTTATGTCCATGTTTAGTTTGAAACAGTAAATGTCTTTTCTGATTTATCATGTGTCATTATAGGTGGGTGAGTGACTCCAGGCTGGCAATTGGTCTTTGACCTGATACGTGCTCTTTGTTCTGATATGTGTGTGTGCTTTTCTCTACGCTGACCCTTCTTTTACGGCACCGCAGTATTTTTTCACTTTGCCCTTTTCTGCTTTTGTCTCCTGCTTGCCTAGTTTGGATGACAGAGGTGAGTTGGTGTTGATTCCATGGGATGAGCAGAGGCACAGAGAGATGGACTGGTGTGAGGCAGAGGAGTGCAGGTAAGCTGTTAACCCCCATCACAAACACTGCATTTTGCAAAGCATTACAATACCCAACAGTCCAACACAAAATGGAGTGAATATATTATAATAAACTCTCTCCATACCCATCATAACAAAGCTTTTCACAGTTTAAAATTGTAAAAAATCATGCTCCATACAGGCCAGATGCTCATACTGGCATCATTATGTGAAACAAAACATGACACCCTATTATCCAAATGTTAAACAGAACCATCACAAACTAATACCAAATCTTGTTGCACTGCCAATTTATGCCATTTGCCTCTTTCTGTATGGAGGCCAGGTTAATTTACAATTTTATTTAGCAAACCCTTTTTATTGCTTTTTTTGTGTAGTCATAATATCAGTTGGCTATTGTGGTATATTTGGCAGTGTGAAGTTTTGATGCTGAGTGGAATTACAGTGATGCCAGCAATGTTTAGGGATCAGTGACATGTTTTGTTGCCCCCACATTTTTTGCCAGGTTATACCAGATTTCTTTCTATTCTTCATTCCTGTGTTTCTGTTTCTGTTCTCTCTTCTTTCTCTGACCCCATGTACATTTCTGTTATCTTAAACAAAACCCAGGGGAAAAAAAATCTAAATCCATCTGACCATCCTCACTCTCTTTATGTCTGCCTCAGAGCGGTGCTGGACCAGAACTTGTTTGATGATGACAGTTTCCTGTATGAGGAGTCTCCAGAGCTGCTGAGGTTTCGTACAGCGAGCCCCTCCATCGAGCTATTGACTGACTGGTACCAGAGCAGAGCCCTGGACGTCGACTCGTG